>VDFB02271358.1:563123940-563158240 GCA_007258455.2 Sequoia sempervirens
GACTGGTGTACCCAGGGTCAACACTGTGACCCTGCAATTTTATTAAAATAATAAAACTAAATTAGTTAATCTTGCATTTCATAATCGAAATTTAATAAACTAAATTCAATGAACATGTTAAATTTTACTTGACTGTCAATACCATATGCATCATGCAGAATGTTAGCCGCCCTCTCCATCCCCATAAATGCATACGGATCAGGCTGTGTAGAAGCATATGGATCTTGCGTAGCGCCCTCCTAAGGGCCGGTAGGGTCATACGAACAAGTGGCTTCGCAAGATCGACACACATGGCCTCGAAGGCCACCACCTGAAGACTCCCCTAGATTGTGCTATACAATGGGGCTAGTGTGGTGGATGACACTCCAATTCAAGGATGTGATTGCTTGCAAAGTGTCTACATCAACACTCTCCTTTGCAACTGCAGGCATCACAATCTGCTCATGATGCGGCCTAGTGAGAGGTTGTCTCCCTGTCGTGTAGGATCTGGCTGTGCACCAGGCCTATCCTGTGCTGACCCCCGACCTCTCCCCTGAAACTCCCTCATATCAAAATAATTCAAGATTTGGTTCAATACAAACTCACAGTATAATTTCCTAAGAAAATATTGGGGGACTTCACAGTTATTGCACGGTGGGTAATCAAAGACCATATACCATCTCAATATAAAATGGTTCCTAATCTCTTTGGTGGTGGCACCAATGAATAGGGAAACCCTTTGCATTGAGGGTGAGATTTTGATTTGTTCCTAGGGTCGTAGTGAATAGAGAGAGCACAAATCAGCTTTAGTAATCTTTAAATCTTTTACTTGTTTATATGATAATTGTCTCCGCATAATATTCCCTCATGTTTGCCTCCTATTTTTCCATCCGATATTTATTGGGTAATTGCATCTACATTTTAACAAATCCTTCAATGAATCTCGCTAGATGTATTCTTCGTGGTTGAAGAATCTTTGATCACTCAACCTACCAATAAGATCCTCAACTTCTTTCTATTGTTTCAATTTCACTCCTCAAATTCTTTGGAGGTCGAGAGGGTATTGAGAGACAGGAGGTTGATTTTCTCTTGTCAGAAGGATTTGGTTGAGGATTTTCCTCCTCCTGTTGAGGATTTCCCAAGAAATTAAAAAACATTCATTTCTAAACTAAAACAAACAAATCAATTTAAACTAACAACGAAAACAAATTAAACAATACTTAAATTCTTGCATCTCTCTTCTGGCTGGGGAGCCATTTTGTGAAGAACCAATTGCTGTTGAAGGAATTTTGAAGAAATCACCTTCCAAGAACGCTGAGCACGTGATAACAGGGTTTTTGGCCGTGGGCGGAGCTAAAACAGAAAAAATGAAATGAGAAATGATATTTGGATTTGCTTTTTTTTTGCTTTTAAAAAGCCATAACGCGAATGCATTATGGCTTGTTTTTTTTCTTGTTTTGGCCACAAAAGTGTGACCATCTTGGTGCACTTACCCCCTTCTCGACGTTTCTCTATCAAAAAGTGCTCTTCCTTGAAATCTTTGCACTAAAAGAAACTGCAAGAAACTATAAGCAACAAATTGCTATCCTGCAATAAGAAGTTATCAAGTATTTCTTTTCACTAATTACAAGAGATGTGGCTTCCAAGAGCCTTACAAATTTTCAATCAAAAAGAAATACAACTTCATAAATATAATTTTACAAACAATTTTATTGAGTTTTATTCTCACAAAGCCACACTAGCTTATCAACATATTTATCACACTACAAAAGACGTAATAAACACACACAAGCTGATTTACTAGTTTGACGAGTGATGTTTTGAGCTCTTATGGAGTTGTTCAAAGGAACTCTCTTTTACAGGCTACTCAAGCTTCGGCTGAGTTTCCTCTGGGACTACTTTAGAGGTGGTAACAACAGTTAGCTCTGCTTTCGTCTCATCAATTCTCTAGTGGTTGGGTCTCTTAGTAGACCTCGATCAATGATGGAGCTCAGGTTGCAACTTCCACCACTTTGCCTCCCAATGTCCATTGATGCCACAGTGGGTGCAGAAATTCTGAGTTCTAGAGGATTGTCTAGTTCCTCTTCTGAATCCCAATCCTTGGTACCATGGTCATTTCTTTGCCTCGACTGGATTAGTGATTCCTTGCTCAAAAACACCAAGGCCTTTTCCTCTAAAACTCATCTTCCCAAGCAACTTTGACCCCATGCCTTTTGTGTGCTTCTCGAAGGGCGCAAAAGAGTCCTACTCATCCTCTGCTGACTTCTTTTGTTCTATGGAAGAGGATGCTTTGAGATAGTTACTATGACTATCAGGCAGATTAAGAGTCTGAAGGTACTCTATCTGCTAACAGTAGGCATACTCTACTACACCAGGAGAATTCGCCCCAATCGTGGCTACAAGAAAATTTTTCCTTAGGACTTTCCACCACGGTCTTTGTCGCTGGAGAGGCCTCCGTACTATCAGGAAAGGTAAGCGGGGAGTACAAGGATGAGGTGTCCTAAGTATGCAGACAAAAACTACAAATGTGGCTGCTCTTGGTTACAAGAGAAATCCTCTTGTTCTGCTCTTCAATGAATTCTTTTAGTAGGGCCTACAGCCTTTGCTTCTCTACATTGGCCTCTTCTAGCAATCTCTTCAATTCTTCATTCTCCATCTATATATGATGATTGGCCTCCTCTAGCTTATGCATCTTGTCAGACCTTTCACGATGATCGTGAAAAATAGTCTCAACCATCTTCTTCATCTCGAAGAATTCTCACACCATTGTCAATGTCATCGTCACTATGGATGCTTCTCCTTATTTAGATGCCATCTTGCGATTAACTACAAAAATGAGCTTAGTATCCTAATCTAATACCAAAATGATCCGTAAATGAGTTGAGCACTTGCTCATTAAAGTTCATGAGTTAGATTTACAAAAGACTTACAATCATCCAATCTAACATCAGGATCTTTTAAATTATCAATTGAATCCAACATGTAAATCTAAATATCTAATCTACTAAGCTCAAATAAACAATTGCAAGAAATCACAAAGAAAAATATTACAACCAAGGTGATAACGGAGTTCACCGAAATCGGCTACGTCTTTGGATTCGCCAGAAAAATGAATCAATATATTGCCTTCAAGACTTGGAATCTTCACAAGTTACAAAAAAAATTAGCTTTCGCCTTACAAGAGGACTCCAGAAAGTAACTCTACCTATGACTACAGTTTCCACGTTAGATTTAGACGTTCTTACAAAAGAACAAAAGAAGCTTCAAAAAGCTTTTACAAATGAGGCTATTACAACCTATGCAAATTCTTCACCAAGTTAAAAAAATCTCCTCCCAAGATTACTTGGTTTCAAGAAAAATTGGTTGAAAAATACAACCCCTTACACCCTTTTAAATACAATTACATTTTTCATATAGGGGTAAAACCATAAAATCCCCCTTATATGGAAAAATAAAACAAATCCCCTTATCAATTAACAAATTTGTTTCAGAGCCCTTATTCGGGCTTG
The DNA here is from genome assembly GCA_007258455.2 of Sequoia sempervirens. NCBI lineage: Eukaryota > Viridiplantae > Streptophyta > Pinopsida > Cupressales > Cupressaceae > Sequoia > Sequoia sempervirens. Next base: position 563,127,429 of record VDFB02271358.1, read on the forward strand.
GGTTGTTTTGGGGTACTTGTTTATTTGTTTAAGTTTGGAGGTAATTTGTTTAAATTCAAAGGCATTCAGTTTATGATCTTGATTAAGAATAACTGATGCTAATTATAACTCAAAACCGCTTAACGGTCTGTTGATGGTTAGGCATTTTAGAACCTCACCGGTCACGGGTTCAACTCTCGTCGTTGACTATTTTTATCCATCGTTTGCTAACAAGAATCTAACAAAAAAAACCGGTCACAAATTGTGGTTAAGCACGAATATCCCGCCCCAATGGTGGAGATAAAGGCTTGCATGTGGGAGGTAGGCGGTTTGAACCCCTACTAATTTTTTTTTAACTATTTGAACGACCCACGCTGAAGCCGAAGGAGAAGGAAAGGAGGGGCCACGTGGCGCATTCTCATTGTGCCACGTGGCGAGATTTGATTCGTTGACGGAGAGACGTGTCCAACTCCAACTCGCTGAAAATGTTGATTGTGTTGGATGTCACGTAGTCTGGGACACATCACCTTGACATGTCAACTGTACGAATGACACGTGTCGATAGTTGATTGGTCCATCATGTTGACGTCATCTGTCAAGTCTGCCTACCACATCATCCATCGTATTGCTAACGTCATCTGTATGGCCTACCATGTTTCAAAATGCTATGTGTCCACGTCAGTGCCGCACGATACGGTCATGCCATGTCAACATGTTGACATCATCAACTGTACCCCTGGTCAACTCTGGTCAACTAAAACTTTGACATTCAATATCTCACAGATACAAGCACCAATTTGTGCGTAATGAACATTGTTGGAAAGCTCTCGCCGAGCTCTTTGTGTTGACATCTATTTTGACCACATTTGGTGACATCAAATTTTGGGCTTTTTCCTCACCCTGGTACCTGAGTTGACCGATCGTTGACCGAACTTTGACCGGCAATAACTCGTGCATACAAGCTCCAATTAACCTTGTTCAAGTTGCATCGGGTTCCATTCACCAAGCTCTTCACAATGATGCTAATTTAACTAGATTCTGAGATGACCAATTATTAACCCTTTTACCGGCATGCATACCTGGTTAACTAAGCTTTGACTTGTCATAACTCAGACACATGAACTCAGTTTTCACTTGTTCAAATTGTGTTCAGACCAGTTCGCCGAACACTTTGGGGCATGTGCAGGATCATGATGGGTCAAAAAGTGGCGATATGATGGGTATGTGTAGGGTGTGGCTGACGACTTTTTTTTACCTAAAATTGATAAAACGAAAAGGGTTTTTAAAGGATATTCTCTGCTTTCCACCAATATAAATTATTCTTTACTTTTAATTTAATAAATAATTATTATTCATTTTCTATTTGAGTTACGACTAAAGTACTGATTGATAGGCTGATTGAAAAACATCTATAGCTTTCAAACGGTATCACATTTTTTGAATCTGAAACATGAGTCACATTCTATGGTTTGCATACTATAGGATTAAAAACAAAATATTAGATTTCATGAAGTTTTGACCAAGTTAAGGTGGTCAGACATAAGAGTTTTTATATTCTTCAAAATTTGTAATAAAAAATTCATAATTAATTATTTAATTGGAAAAAAATTACAAAAAAATATGCATCACATCCGGACATGAGTCCTCTACTTAAAACTAAAATATTATTAAAAAATATTATCATTTCATTGTGGTTAGGGTGGTCAAACAGACACATACTTCTTATTTTTTCCCTGAAATTTAAGTACTAATGCATTGAAATTTCAAATTTTCACCAAATAGATTTTTTTCTTTTTTAAACAAACCTAGTAGTTTAGAAACTACATTCAATTTGATATAGATTCTATTCTTACATATTTTTGAAATAATTGAGATAAATTATTTGATTTTTCACGTCAAGTTGCCTAACTCTGATTTTTCTGAATTTTTTGCCACTTAAGGGCCTATTTTTTCCATGATGATCCTACACATAGCCTTTGACATGGTGTCACTTCCAAGGACTTTAGGAATAGGTTAAATTTCAGTGTTTGTAGTTCAACCTAGATCAAACTTCCCCACTAAAAGACTTTTGGTCTCTAAAAGTTTTTTATTCCCTTGAACATATCCTCCTCTCCACAAAGCCAATAATCAGGTCTTTAACATTAGGGTATTCACATTGCCACAACTTCCTTCTAGAGTCTTACAATAACAAGAGTTTTCTTGTTGCCACATCTGTCCTCTATAGGGGTCTTACATTTCAAAAAAACACAAGACTACACAGTTCTTTACGGTGTAGTTAAAAATGTAACTTAGCATACTCAAAGTAAAAGGAGAAAGCGAGTGTGGTAAACCTATCGCTTGATGTTTCCTACGGAGTGGTTCCATTCTGCATCTTTCACCAAAAATTTTGCATGCCTCCAAATGCTTCTTCAAACTTCTTGAGCATGGTACTCTGCCTCAGCTGAAAACATTCCTTCACATATGTCCTTCAGAATAGTTGATTGAAAGGCTTAACCATAAAGCTCTGCATCTGTTCATCTAAAGCAACAAGGCTAAACACAAGATCCTTCAAGAACTCTTGTTGTCAACTGAGTTCAGACTTATCTGCAAACAGATTCTTTAAGCTGAGAACATTCAGGTCACTGTTTGACCATTCTCGACATTTCTCTGTTAAAAAGTTCTCTTCCTTGAAAGCTTTGCACCGAAAGAAACTACAAGCAACAAATTGCTATCCTATAGTAAGAAGTTATCAAGTATTTCTTTTCACTGATTACAAGAGACATGGCTTCCAAGAGCCTTGTAAATTCTCAATCAGAAAGAAATACAACTTCATAAATATACTTTTACAACAATTTTATTGAGTTTTATTCTCACAAAGCCACACTAGCTTATCAAAATATTTATCACACTACAAAAGACGTAATAAAAACACACAAGCTGATTTATTAGTTTAACAAGCGATGTTCCCCGCTCTTATGGAACTATTCAAAGGAACTCTCTTTTACAGGCTACTCAAGTTGTGGCTGAGTTTCCTCTAGGACCGTTTTAGAGGTGGTAGCAATTGTCAGCTCTACTTTCATCTCATCAACTCTCTGGTGGTTGGGTCTCTTAGTAGACCTCGATCGACGATGGAGCTCTGGATGCAGCTTCCACCACTTTTCCTCCCAATGTCTATTGATGCCACAATAGGTGTAGAAATTTTGAGTTCTAGAGGATTTCCCAGCTCCTCTTCTAAATCCCAATCCTTAGTACCCTAGTTTTTTCTTTTCCTTGACCGGATTGGTGATTCCTCGCTCGGAAACACCAAGGCCCTTTCCTCTGAAACCCATCTTCACAAGTAGCTTCAATCCAATTCCTTTCGTGTGCTTCTCAAAGTGCGTAAAAGAGTCCTGCTCATCCTCCACTAACTTCTTTTGTTCTATGGAAGAGGACACTTTGAGATAGTTATTGTGACTATCAGGAAAATTAAGAGTCTAAATGTACTCCATTTGTTGATAGTAGGCACACTCTACTACACCAGGAGAATTCGCCCCAATCGTGGCCACAAGCAAATTTTTCCTTAGGACTTTCCACCATGGCCTTTTTCGCTGGAGAGGCCCCCGTACTATTAGGCAGGGTAAGTAGGGAGTATGAGGATGAGGTGTCTTGAGTATGCGGATAGAAACTGCAAATGTGGCTGCTCTCGGTTACAAAAGAACTCCTCTTGTTCTGCTCTTCAATGAATTCTTGTAGCAGAGCCTACAACCTTTGCTTCTTTGCATTGGCCTCTTCCATCAATCTGTTCAATTCTTCATTCTCCATTTGCATATGATGATTGGCCTCCTCTAGCTTTTGCATCTTGTCAGACCTTTCACGATGATTGTGAAAAATAGTCTCAACCATCTTCTTCATCTCAAATAATTCTCGCACCATTGTCGATGTCATCGTCACTCTAGATGCTTCTCCTGATTCAGATGCCATCTTGCAATTAACTGCAAAAATGAGCTTAGTATTCTGCTCTGATACCAAAAATGATCCGTAAACAAACCGAGCACTTGCTCGTTAAAGTTCATGAGTTAGATTTACAAAAGGCTTACAATCATCCAATATAACATCAAGATATTTTAAATTATCGATTTGAATCCAACATGTAAATCCAAATCTTTAATCTACTAAGCTCAAATAAACAATTGCAAGAAATCACAAAGTAAAAGATTACAACCGAGGTGATAACAGAGTTCACCAAAATCGGCTACGTCTCTGGATTCGCTAGAAAAATGAATCAATATATTGCCTTCAAGACTTGGAATTTTCACAGGTTACAAAAGGAATCAACTTTCACCTTACAAGAGGAATCCAGAAAGTAACTTTGCCTATGTCTATAATTTCCATGTCGGCAAGAGGTTCTTACAAAAGAACAAAAGAAGCTTCACAAAGCTTTTACAAATGAGGCTATTACAACCTAAGCAAATTCTTCACCAAGTTACAAATATCTCCTCCCAAGATTATTTGGTTTCAAGAAGAATTGGTTGAAAAATACAACCCCTTACACCCCTTTAAATAAAATTACATTTTCCATATAGGGGTAAAACCATAAAATCCCCCTTATATGGAAAAATAAAACAAATCCCTTTATCAATTAACAAATTTGTTTTAGAGCCCTTATTCGGGCTTGGGTTGTTTTGGGGTACTTGTTTATTTGTTTAAGTTTGGAGGTAATTTGTTTAAATTCAAAGGAATTCGGTTTCTAATCTTGATTGACAATAACCGTTGCAATTATATCTTAGAACTGCTTAATGGTCCATTGTTGGTTAGGCATTTTAGAACCCCATCAGTCACGGGTTCAATTCTCGTCGGTGACTATTTTTATCCACCGTTTGCTAACAAGAATCTAACAAAATAAACTGGTCACAAATTGTGGTTAAGCATTAATATTGCACCCCAATGGTTGAGATAAAGGCTTACATGCGGGAGGCAGGTAGTTCGAGCCCCTACCAATTTCTTTTTAACAAATTATTTGAATGACCCACGCCAGAGCTAGAGGAGAAGGAAAGGAGGGACCACATGGCGCATCCTTGTTGTGCCACGTGACGAGATTTCAGTCACTGACGGAGACACATGTCCAACTCTAATTGGCCAAAAAATTTGACTGTGTTGGATGCCACGTAGACCGAGACACATCACCTTGACACATGAACTATACGGATGACACGTGTCGACAACTGATTGGTCCATCATGCTGACATCATCTGTCGAGTTCGCCTGCCACATCATTCATCATACTGCTGATGTCATCTATACAACCTACCAAATTTCAAAATGCTATTGGTCCATGTTAGTGCCACATGGTACGGTCATGCCATGTCAACATGTTGACGTCATCAACTATACCCCTGGTCAACTCTGGTCAACTAAAACTTTGACCTCCCATATCTCGCAGATACAAGCACCGATTTGTGCGTAACGAATGTTGTTGGAAAGCTTTCGTCGAGCTCTTCATGTTAACATCAATTTTGACCACTTTGGGTGACATCAAATTTTGAGCTTTTTGCTCACCCTGGTACTTGAGTTGACCGGTCGTTGACTGAACTTTGACCGGTAATAACTCATGCATACAAGCTCCGATTAACCCCATTCAAGTTGCATCAGGTTCCATTTACCAAGCTCTTCATGATGACGCTAATTTCACCAGATTCTGAGATGATCAATTATTCACCCTTTGATTGGCCTGCATACCTAGTTGACCAAGCTTTGACTTGTCATAACTCGGACACACGAACTTAGTTTTCACCCGTTAAAATTGTGTTGAAACCGCTTCGCCAAACACTTTGACATGGTGCTGCTTCCGAGGAATTTAGGAATAGCTAAAATTTCAGCATTTCTAGATCCACCTAGATCAATGGGTGGCCTAGCTTCACACGAAATTGGTCCAACTGTGGGATGATTAAGAATGTGACATCTAATATTTTTGGTCCTATCTGCAATGGTAAGGTGATCCATCCTATTGTAGGGCATACAAAACCATTGTGTGTCTTGATCCATGCTTTAAGTTTATCATATTCATGTTGATAAAGTTCACGCAAAAGTAAAAATTCCTCGATGATCACGTTCTCTCCATAGGTGGGATCTATTAATATCCCATTAGTGGGCTTGTCATAGATATGGCTAGCTATGTAAAGAGGACTATCAGGAAAATGTTTAAGTATATCCTTAGAGGAGAAAGCAATGTTAAGAGAATTTTTAGGTTGGCCCTTACAAGGGATGACGTCTATCATCCCTACCATTTCATCTAAATGTTTGACATTCATAGCATTATTTATAATAGAAACATTTCTTTCATCATCTGTATCAACAATCATCACATCATTCTTTGTAGTTTCACTTGCTTTGACAAATGAAATATTATTTTTGGGCATTGGGTTGGTGAAAATTTGAAAGTTTTGGTTAGGAGGGGCAATGGACTTATTTCCTTGATCACTAACACCTCCAATGGATAGACGACCAGAATCAATGAGGTATTGCACAAGATGTTTAAGATGCTTGCAATGTTCTGTGTCATTTTTTTTTTCGGTGATAGTGGCAATAAGCATTTGATTTAAAGCTTAGGGGTAAAGGCTTATTAGGGTCGTGTGTTCTGATAGGAGGTAACATAATCATTTGTTGTTCTAGTCCTAGTTGGGACATGGTATTATGAAGGGTATCAGTTAGGGGAGTGAATTATCTTTTCGGGTCTCCAAAATTAAAGGGTACTGTGGCTTTGACAGTAGCTACTTGGTTATTGACATTTTGAGCTATGCGTTGAGGGGAATTGAATTGAAGGAACCCTTTTATTTTTTTTTCTAAAATGTAGGGAATTGTTTTGGTTTTCTAGCTCAGATCTCTCAATTCAACTAGAAGTGGACCTTGTATCTTGACTACTAACCGAATTTTGATAATCATGGAGGGCGGTGCATAGGTGCATGAAGGATGGGAATTTCATCATAGTCAACTTATCTTCGATTTTACTTTGCAAATTTTCTATGAACATCTTTTGAAGGTGTGGGTCAGGGACCTTGACATTGATTTGGGAATAAAGCAATTGATAGTGTGAGATAAAATCTGTTATCTTTTCTTCCTCTTTTTGCTTGCATCTCATCAAATCGGCCAAGGTCATCTTGGGATTCATATGCACTTGGAAATGGTTTACAAATGTGTGAACAAGTTCATTGAATGAACGAATTGAGTTGTTTGGTAAAGAAGAGAACCATTCCAAGGCAATATCTTTCAAGGATCTAGGAAAAAGTTTTTCCAAAATTTTATCGTCAAGGACAAAGTCACTACATTTAAGGAAGTGTAGGCATTAACATGGTTAGAAGGATCTCCCTTCCCTCCATATTTCTCAAATCTAGGCACCTCTACACCTTGTGGGATCTATGTTAGTAATATCTCTAAGGACAAAGGACTACTTTTGACATAATGTGTAGGTGGAGGTCATTTTGATTCTAGTTTATGGTGCAAATTTTCTTTTCAAGGGATGAAATGGTTTGGAAAAGTTGCATTATGAGAGGGTCATTGCTTGTGTTATGAGATGGGAGTGAAAGTGGTGATGGAGTGTATGTGGTTGTAGGACAAGTGAATGGAATTCTTATAGATGGTAAGGTAGGAGATATAACTTGTGATACTACATAGGAACTAGGGATGCTAGCAAGAATACCCAGGGAAGGAATCACATTACTAACTTGTTGCATTGTTGTTGTGACTTGAGGGTTGGTGTAGGTAGGTATTGAGGCAATTATTGTGGGAGGAGGAATTTGAGTTCCTCCTTGGCTTGTAACATTGCTTGTGGGAAAAGGACAACTAGTGGTTGATGGAAGATGTTTTCCAAAGATTTCAATGATATTTTTCATAAGGTCGAGGCCATCCTCCCTTTCAAGCATGTGGTGAATGTTTTCTATGGTAGAAATTGCAGTGGTTGAAATGCTTTCAAGGCTTATTTGATGTTGTAAGTTTACTAGGTCCTCATGAATATGAATTATGTTTTCTTGCAGGATGTTGTCACTCCTTGGTTCAACTTGCATGCTATTTGAAGGCAAGGAGTTGCTAAGGGTGTTATCCATGCCTAGTGTACTAGTGTCAATACTAGGAGTGGAAGCTCTAGATGACCCAAGATCCACAAAAATTATGCTATTGTGGGATGACACGAGTCTCAAACATCTTCTCACTACATGGTATTAGTAATAGGACACCAAAAAATCATGCAGAGGCTACTAAATGCAGGGTCAATGCAAATGCAATGTAAGCTAATAAAAATGAAATGTTTATAACTAAAATTCTGGAAAGTGAAACAAAAATGTAGAAATAGCAAACAAAAACTCAGAAAATGAACTATAAATGCCAAAAAATTCAGTGAAAAATATGCAAAGGAACTAATTTGCCCAAGGTAGCGAATGAGTCTAGGTACTAATTTTTTTGAAAATTTTCTAAATTTTTGAAATGATTTTTATGCTTTTTATGTTTTCTAATGCAAATCTAAGATGCAAATGAAAAATGTAGAAGTTGAGAAAGCCAACTTCACAGACCCCGAAGATCACCTGCATGCAAATAACCTATCACAGAAAGAAGAGATGGAGACAAACATGCAAGGGTGCTCTGAAAGCTGAAAAATGTATTCATCCGAGAGAGAGTTAAATTACAATGATGAATCCTTATAAAAGGATATTGTGCAACCCTAAAAAGAAACCCTAATAGGTAGACATTTAATAATTAATATAATTATTAAATGTCACAAAATGCAAACTAAAGTGAAATCTTAAGAGAGGAATAAAGGTAAGTTAATCAACATGATTAAATTAAAACCTTTACTCTAACACTCTTAAGATGAGCAAAAGTGCAGCTTATAAACATGTGCAAGAAAGCAAAGGTAACTACAATGCAAGAAAGTAAACTTGGGTCCCGCAACAAGGCCTGATCAGGTACCCAATTACAACCAAATCTCTGTAAAGTGGAGAAATAGAGAAAACCTCATGGGAAAAACTCTACTCCAAAAAGAGATGAAAGAAATAAATGCACTAATAATAGAAGGATAGGAGGTGGATAACATAAGACCCCCCATAGACAGCTTCTATCATATAAGTACATGTACAATGGTCTCCATAAGAGAAAAAGAAAGAGACTAGAAGGCCCCCCCACAATGAAGAAACTCCTGTCGCACATATGGATGCCTGAGGTAGAATCCAGAAAGAGATCCTGAAGCGGCATATAATATTCCTCCCCTTGGGAAGAAACGGATCCAAAGGACATTGTCGAAGAAACCCTGTGAAAAGAGATGAACCAATCTGTCTCAAGATGTGTGCCATGATAGGATGCTGAAGAATCTCTCTGTCTGAACTAAAACAAAAGATGTCAAATCCAAACTGAACTGAAGATTCCTGAACTACAACCTCTGAATGCACAGATGATGGTGGGCTAACAGCTAGAATATGGCTGTCAACAAAGAAGAGCTGAAAATCCTCAAAGTAATCCTCCAGATCTGCAATATAGGACTCTACAAACAAAGATGAAATGCCTACAAGATAAGAATCCCAAGTAGCCATGTCTGAAAGATGTATGATGTCCTGCTTAGCTGAATCAATAGGAGCCAAAGAAGAGGCAATATCAAACTGATTAGGAACAACAGGAGATGATGTTGATACATGTATAATCTCAGTCTGAAGAGTAGGAACTGTGAGACAATCCTCTGATTCATCGGAATATAGAAGGGTGTCTAAATACTGAAGTTCCTTTAAAGTATCATGATCAAAAGGTGTGTTCTCTCTCCAACCAATGGGTACAAGACAATCTGAAGCAGGATCCTCTGGGAATGGAGAAAGACTGGGGTCTCCATAGATCTCCCAAAGATGTGTCCAAAGTGAGTGAGGACAATCAATGCCCAATATAGCCCACACAGTGTCAGAATCAACACTAGACAAAATAACTCCTACTATATGATTTCTAATGATATCCCAAGCTAGTTTTCCCTCTAAAGTTGCTGGTTCAGGTATGAGATCATACAAATAAGGCAACAAATTTAGCCACCTACAATGTGTAAGTATACCCTTTGCCCATGACTCATAATTACCCTGTTCCAGAAACACAACTGAAGGGTGAGTAGAAAAACCCATGATAACTCTTCAAATTAAAAATCTGAGACTAACTGACCTCAATACTGATAAATCAGATCAACATATGCCATCCCATGCAAACAAATCATTTCCAAGTGCTGAAACATCCAAGTAACTAACAGATGTTTGAAAACAACAAAAACTGAATAAAAAGTACCTGGGGCATATTCTGGAAAAATAAATTGCAGATCTCGAAAGAGCACAGAAACACCTTTCCAACGCCTATTCGTTTGCGAAAAATGGAGTTCGGACGCAAAAGATACACCCTCAGGAGTGAAAAACACAAGTTCTGACTTTGACTGGCAAAAAAGACTGCAAAACGACAAAATCAGAAAAAATATCCTCCATCAATTAGATTGGGCTCGGAACCAGCTTTCCAACGCCTATTTCCATTCGAAAATCTGAACTAAAATGCCCAAGTTATGCCCGATTTCGTGCAAGTTGCTCCAAAAAAATTTTTAAAAAAATTGCACAGCCCTCAAGGGCTAAGATCTTCGGCCCCTGGTCACATGACCGACCAGGGGGCTGGTATTGGTGGTGCGCTGGTGGAGGGCGGAGCCCGGGCGGCGCGGTGGCGGTGCTAGAGCGGGCCGAGGGCGGAGCAGAGGGCGGCGCACGGTGGCGGCGGCGCGGTAGTTACAGCCTGGCCGCGGCCGGCGGATGCCGCCGGCGGCGGTGGCCGCCGGCGGCGATGGCCGGGCGGTGGCCGCCGGGCTACCTACCGCTGGCGCTGCCTGTGTAAACGGGCGGCGCCCAAAATAAACAAAAAAATTGATTTTTTTAAATTTTTTTTTGAAATTTTCGCCTCAGAAATCGTGCCTGGGGGCCGTACGGCCCCTGAGCAAAAAATTTTTGCCTCCGAGATCAACTATGTCCAAATAGGTCGTGCCATATATGAAAATATGGGTTTTTGGCTGCTCTGAATCCAACCGTGAGGTCTGTTTGGGCCCAAAATGCACCCAAAAAATGAAGTTACCCAGATCCACTCAAAATCAGCCAGAAAACTTCTGAAAGCCCTATCAAACCCTCGAAGCTCCAAATTATTCAAAAATCGAATAGGAAGCAGCAGGTCTAGAGCTCTGATACCATGTAGAAGTTGAGAAAGCCAACTTCACAGACCCCGAAGATCACCTGCATGCAAATAACCTATCACAGAAAGAAGAGATGGAGACAAACATGCAAGGGTGCTCTGAAAGCTGAAAAATGTATTCATCCGAGAGAGAGTTAAATTACAATGATGAATCCTTATAAAAGGATATTGTGCAACCCTAAAAAGAAACCCTAATAGGTAGACATTTAATAATTAATATAATTATTAAATGTCACAAAATGCAAACTAAAGTGAAATCTTAAGAGAGGAATAAAGGTAAGTTAATCAACATGATTAAATTAAAACCTTTACTCTAACAAATTTTACTGATTTTTGATGAAATTAGATGCAAAAATGCAAGCTATATGAACTTTCACTAATGCAAGAATTGAAACCCTAGAATACAAATTAACCAATGTAAAACCTAATACAATGTTAATTGAAGCTAAATCTAGGATGTAAATGCACTCCAAATCAGAATAATGATGTCCTAAATGCACGTTCACCAAAATGGAACCTCTTAAAATAGGTGTGTTATGATGTCGAATGATGGATTCACATGCACTTTCAAAGAGACTTCACTCAAGGATAACCCCAAAGATTTGTATCAACCCTTGTGTTCACATTTTACTTTTGTACTTCCTTGATGGATTCTAACAACTGTATATTTTGTATTTGCACTATTTTTCCTATCATTATTTTGTATTGGCACCTATGAGGTGTAATTACGAGGTTGTTATGTTGTTGACATGATTATTGTTTATGCTAGATTTCATGGTTACATGATTAGTTATTAGTTTGGATTACATGCTTATATGTTTATATACTATTATCATTGATTTTGTATGATTATGGACAGGAAAGGGACGATGTCGTAACACTCATATCTGAGAGGCTTATGATATCATGACCCTCTTCCTAATGATTGATGTTGCTTCAGCCTATATGATATATGTTATATGCACATGTACTTTGACGTGTGATTGGAGTGATGCAGGTACTGAGTATTGACTCCGCTTGGATTCATAGGGTTGAGCGTACTCATATTCTCTTATGGTGGTTACTAGAGGTAGTCATAGGCCAAACGTCCCCTACCCTAGCCCATTGTACCTTGTTAGTGCAGTGTTTCCATGTTGTTTTCTTACCGTCCAGTTACCTAACGGTAACATCTGAATTAGCTTATGATCGTATGTGGTTTACCAGTATGTCTTGTTGATGTATTTTGTCATGGTTTCCATTAATCTTATTGTGTGGATATATATTTTGGTTGTCGGTGTTATGATGTGGTTTCATTGGCATCTTTATGTGGTTTCAAATATGGTATTTTATAGTGTTTGATTGATTGGATATTTTTATTGATATTCTATGAGATTTTAAATATGTTATTTTAAGTGATTTTTATTGATCATTATGAGAGAATGATATATTTCATTTAGTAATTTTAAATGATTTTATTAATACATTTTGTGAGTTCTTATAGTCTTATTTAAATGTTATTTGGGGATCTTTGTGTATCTTAATGATTGGATTTAAATTATTATTTTTATGTGTAATAGAGAATGTTGTATATTTAGTGATTTTAATTAATTATTTTGGAGAGCTTTAATAGTTTATTTAATTAAATGCTTTATTTCATATATTTTTTTGAGAGTTTATAAAATGGTTTAATAAGTTTTGATATTGTATTGATTTAAAAGTGTTATTTTAAATGTGATTATTTTTTGAGGAGTTGAGTTAAAAAGAAAATGGGCAACTTTGTCATTGATATATATATATATTGTTTTGAACCATTCTGGGGAGGAAGAAAGAAAAACAAAAAAAAAATCTGATTTGTTGGAGAGAGAAAAACCTCACGGCTGGGAATGGAAGCTAGGTAGGAAGACCTGGTTTTAATAAGGGATTTTTGTGGGCAATGGATCCTAGTGTTTAGTGTAGCATTGTTGTTTTGCTGCTCTATTTTGGAATCTAGCCATGCCTTGCAAGCAGAGCATTTCTTCATTTTAAAATTGGGCAGATTTAAATGTATTCTTCTATGTATTCCTTGAATTTCTGAGTTAGAAATGTATGTGGGTGTTTAAATTTGTTGGGAGTCTTGGCTGCTCTAGGTGTTGTCATGGCATTTTGGTTTTGAGATTTCTATTCAGCCTTGTTATTGCTTTATTTTTTGGGGGAAATCTAAAACTTTTCTAAATCTATTCAAACCTCCTATTTTAAACTTGAATCCCACTGTGGAATTCAACTTGAAACAGTCAAATCTGAAATGGGTTGTTGGAAAATAGATTTTTGGGCACTTTCATTCTCTTTCTTTCTTTTATGTTTTTGCCCAAACTTGTGAAAACACATGTTTTTAATGTTTCTATTTAAACACCTATTATAAACACAAAATAAAGGTGAATTCCATGTATAAATTCCTATATCTCAACTGGGTTGAAGTTAGAATTCAATTTTGGAAAATTTCATTTTTCATGTTTTTGCCTAGCTTGGCATAAAAACGTGTTTTTCAAAACAACACCTTATATTTGGTCATATTTTTTTTTTTTAAAGATGGGATCCAACTGGAAATGTCAAAATATGAACTAGGTCAAGCTCTGATTTTACATATGGGTATTTTGAATTTTTATGAAATTTTTATGCCCTCTTTTTTATTCCTTTGAGCAGCAATTGGAACCTCGTTATGTGCCACAGTCGCATAGAAGTTTTTAGTTGATTTAAAAGTGGTTTTGCGAGATGATTTAATGAGGTTAATACTGATTATGTGATCGGTTTCTTTTTATTAAGTTAATGATGAATGTTTGAATGGTATTTGATCTATTTGTTAGTGGATGTGATTAGTTGTTTAAATGATTTAACAACAATGTTAGCTTGGTTGTTTTAAATGGTTTTAATGATGGATTTTAGTGGCTTTTTCATGGTTTCATGTTTGTTATAGATTCCTTGTTTAGTTAAACAAGATGAGCTTAGGTCTAGGTAACTAGAGTGGTCTTATGGAGTGGCTCTCTATGGGTCTGGGGCCCACAAGTGGCTACCAGGGGGACTAGTAGCAGAGTTATAGTAAACAAGTGGTAACTAAATAAAAAAAAATGGGGTAAAATATTAATAAGATAATGAGTCCCCGTGCATGTCCTTGAGCACTTGTAAAGGATAAGGATGCACTCGAGAAGGCCTATCTATCTACAGGGCGTTGAGTAAGGCCTATCCATCTGCGAGGCTTTGAGTAAGGCCTATCCGTCTGCGGGGTGTTGAGTTATTCGTCTACGAGGTATTGATTTGGGAATGATTGAGTCTCCTCATCCATATGAGAGGTGTACTTGATTCTGTGTGGTGCCATCCCTTCGAGCACACATGATGACACTCCATCTGATCTGCACTCTAGTACCTAGTACCTTAGTAGTCATGAGTAGTACCCGACATGTTATTGGATGAGCATCTCCATGTTGTGGCATTGGCTTTATGCATTGTATTCCATTTTTTCTTCATGACTAATGTGAGTGTTGGCCATATTTTACCCTTTCCTTTTACTTAGATGTTTGGGCCTTATGATTACCTCTGAGCAGAGTGGGGTGGCCTCTTTTTAGTCCACATGGTTGAGAGGTGTTGCCACTACCATTGGGGACCGGTGTATGGGTTATTGGAGCATCAATTGGATATGTTCTCTTTTGTACTTATTTTATCAGTTGATGTATCTTATTCATGACTGTGACATTGTACTCATGTATATTCCTTTATGTATATTGTACTCTCTTGAGAGAGATGATGTAATCATATAATTTGATGAGAAGAAATGTGTTGTTTTATATTTGGCTTATGGTTTTCCGGTGTTGGTATTGAACCCAATTGTACTATGATGATCATTATGGATTTATGTTTAAAAATGGAAATGGTTATTAGGAACATTTGAATTGGTGTTCAGAAAATTGTTGCTCTGAAACTTAGTGCTCTGGAAATTGTTGCTCCAAAAATTTACCAGAACTTTTCTTGTGTTTTATGTTTATGTTATCACTTAATGTTAAAAAAAATTATCTTGTTCTCTTTTGGATCTTACCCTTCGTAGTTATGTAGTGATATGTTACATCTGGTATCAGAGCCCATGTTCACACATTGGGAGCTCTAGCATACTTGATCCTTCTATGTTATGTTGTGTTTGGCATGTGTGACATGAGCTTGTTATATGTTTTTCCACAGTCTTGTTGTTATGCTTTCATTCCTCAATATGGTGCATAGATCATCCTTGTGATGATCTATTTTGTTGTGTTCTTTGTTTTCTTAAGGATGCCTCCTAGGGGTAGAGTCAAAGTTAGAGCCACTATTCCTCATCATAGCACTCAGCCTAATGCCAATCAAGGTAATCAAGGTGGGCAATAGGAGGAACAACATGCTGAAAACCAAGCCAAAGGGCTCGAGGCTGCTTAGGATTTTAGCTTATTTATAATAGATTATGGACCAATTAGGACCTTGTCGGGAGGTATCTCATGAGGAGCAGTCACACCCTTCTCATGAAGATGGTCAGGATGCTAGAGCATTGTGTGAGCGTTCCCATAGTTTGAGTTATTTGAGAGCTGATATTGTGAGGGATAGGGTGGATGGAGATAGTATTGTTGTAGGTCACATGAAGGATATCCTTAGAGCTCATCCCCCTACTTTTGATGGTTTTGGTATAGGTACCAAGGTAGATACTTGGTTGATTGATCTTGATCGATTCTTTGCTATGCATCCTTATAGTAGCAATACTAGAGCTCGATGTGTCATTATGCATCTCAGAGGTTTTGTGTCTACATGGTGGAGAGTAGAGGAGCAGAAGCTTCACCTGGAAATTGCTTTTGTTTCTTAGGGACTATTCTTAGAGAGGTTTCATGCATGATTTCTTTCAAACTACTACTGACAGAGATGGGCTAATGAGTTCCAAAAGCCTCATCAGTTGACTATGATGGTAGATCAGTATGAGCACCGCTTCTTTGAGATTAAGCAGTATGCTAGAATTTCTGATGGCAAGCCGATGTTAGTACAACATTTCATTAGGGGCTTGAATGCCCATATTAGTGGTGGTGTATGTGTGTTTGAGCCAAATACCTTAGAGATCACCATGGAGAAGGCGAGGTTGATAGAGGAGAATTTGGCTAGAGGCTTTGGTGGCTAGGTGGGTGTTCAAATTGGTAGTGCCCCTCCTTCCAAATCAGTTGCTCAGGGTACATAGTCTTAGGGAGCTAGATCGTCTAGATCTGAGTCTACACCTTCTAGATCTAGTCAATGATAGAGGCATAGGTCTGCTCAGTCTCAGTAGAGTGGGAAGAGTCCTAGTACTCCATTTTCTAGCGATCATCTACTTCATTATTCTTGGAGTAGGTAGCAGAGTGGTCCGATGCAGAGTTCTTAGAGTGCACAATAGAGTTCTATGGGTGGTGGATCCCAGTAGTCATGTGCACCATTTCTAGGCTGAGGTTTTGGCAGAGGCAGTTGTTTTACTTGTGGGCAACATGGTCATATAGTTGTTCATTGTCCTCAGAGATCAATGGTTAGAGGTAGTCAGAGACAAGCTACATTAGAGCCTATAGTAGGTGAAGCTATAAGATAACATAGAGTTTTTGCATTGGTTGATAACCAGTAGGCTAAGCATCAGGGTACCTTGGTTGAGTATTCAAGTACGTTATGCGGGATTACCACATCCATTTTTTTTAATTCAGGAGCTTTAGATTCTTTTATTTCCCCTTCTCTTGTAGAGTGTAGTGGACTCATGGTGGCAAGGAAAGATGTTGGTTGGTAGGTTGAGTTAGCTACAGGAGCCAAGGTGGTTGTAGACTCCCTTGTTCATGGTTGTGTTGGATTTTGGAACCTTCACTACCACAATGGATCTTCGTGTGTTGCCTTTGGGGTCCTACGGGATTGTTTTACGCATGGATTGGTTGGAGACCCACCAAGCCAGTATAGTTTGTCAACGTAAGTTGGTTCAGTGTGTAGACGATGTTGGAGAGTGTGTTAAGTTATTTGGGGTTCAAAGACCCATTTCTGTCCATGTGATTTCAGCCATGCAGCTAAAGCGTGCCATGCAAAAAGGTTGTCAGATGTTTGCTATTTCAGTTAGTGATCTTGCTGAGGGTGCGATTCAAGAGGTATCTCTTGATGACCATCCTCTTCTTCAAGAGTTTGTGGATGTCTTTCTGAGTTCTATTCCAGGTATGGTGCCTAAGCGTAACATAGACTTCTGTATTGATCTCATCCCTGGAGTGAAGCCTATCTCACGGGAACCATATTGTATGACTACTCAAGAGTTGAGTGAGTTGTGGTTGTAGTTAGAGGAGTTATTGGAGAAGGGTTTCATTCATCCAAGTGTATCCCCTTGGGGAGCTCTTGTCATCTTCATGAAGAAGGACAGATCTCTTCGCTTGTGCATTGATTATTGCTAGTTGAACAAAGTGACGGTGAAGAATCATTACCCGTTGCCTTAGATAGATGATTTGTTTGATCAAATGAGGGGAGCCAAGGTGTTCTCCAAAATAGATCTAAAGTCAAGATACCATCAGCTTCACATTCATGAGATAGACATTCATCGGACGATATTTTGTACATGCTATGGGCATTATGAGTTCATGGTTGTCCCTTTCAGGTTGACCAATACTCCATCAATTTTCATGAGTTTGATGAATGGGGTGCTTCGCACCTATCTTGACTGGTTTGTTCTCATGTTCCTTGATGATAGTTTGAAAAATTTAGGGACTATGGAAGAGCATGAAGGCCATTCATGACAAGTGTTGCAGTGCTTGTGAGATAATCAATTGTTCAAAAATTTGTCCAAGTGTGATTCCTTCTAGACTGAGGTGAGATATTTGGGCCA
Source organism: Sequoia sempervirens (assembly GCA_007258455.2). NCBI lineage: Eukaryota > Viridiplantae > Streptophyta > Pinopsida > Cupressales > Cupressaceae > Sequoia > Sequoia sempervirens. The sequence continues at coordinate 563,145,421 of VDFB02271358.1, forward strand.
TATCATCTCAGGAGAGGGTATCTCAGTGGATACTTCTAAGATTCAATCCATTTTGGATTGGCCAGCACCAATGAATGTTGTTGAGGTTCACATTTTCATGGGATTTGCAGGTTACTATTGCTGATTTGTGAGATATTTCTCTCAGGTAGCCCATCCCATCACTTCGCTTTAGCGAAAAGGGAAGAATTTTGTGTGGTCAGATCAATGTGAGTAAGCTTTTTAGGCTCTTAAGGAGTAGTTGACTAGTGCACCTATCCTGGTAGTGTCAATCCTATAGGAGATTTTGTAGTGTGCACTGATGCTTTGTTGGAGGGTGTAGGGGGTAGTTCTTATGCAGGAGGGATGAGTGATTGCATATGAGTCCCATAAGCTCAAGGATCATGAGTTGAACTACCCCACCCATGACTTGGAGTTAGCAGTTGTCATCCATGCACTTTTGTGTTGGAGGTATTTCCTCTTGGGACATCAATTTGAGTTGCATAGTGATCATTGTAGTTTGCAGTATATCTTCACTCAGTTGAATCTAAATGCTTGACAACACCATTGGATGGAGTTCCTCTGTGAGTATGAATTTGAGGTTTTATATATCCAGGGTAAGGAGAATGCTGTTGCAAATGCCTTGAGTAGAAGGAGACATGAGATCTTAGTTTTTTCCCTTGGAGTGGTTTTGCAGAGCCGTATTTTGGAGTCACTTCCTAGTGATACTTGGTATTAAGAGGTGAAAGTGGAGATTGAGTTTGGGAGAGTCCTTGAGCGAAGGTTTGCAAGTTTCTCTCTTGAGCTTGATGGAATTTTACGACATCTTGGTTGTATTTATGTTTTGGATTTTTTTGATCTTCGTTCCTTGGTTTTGTCAAAGGCCCATCATGCACTCTATTTAGCTCATCTGGGTGTCACAAAGATGCATGTTGATCTACGACAGTTGTATCATTGGGCAGGTTTGCAGTGAGATATTACTAATTTTTTGGTTTGATGCCTTGAGTGCTAGTAGGTGAAGGAAGAACATCAACACCTAGTAGGACTGTTGTAGCCTCATTCCATCCTTGGATGGAAGTGGGATACGATATCTCTTGATTTTATAGTGGGGCTACCTATGTCTTCATGTCGTCATGATTCTACTATGGTTATAGTGGACAAGTTGTCCAAAGTGGCACACTTCTCACCCATGAGATCTTCATACACTGTAGAGTCTATAGCTCGAGTGTTTATCATGGAGAATATTGCGTGTTTGCATGGTATTCCTCATAGGATTACTTCTGATTGTGATCTAGTGTTCACTTTAGCTTTGTGGACTTCTCTTCAGCATGCTTTGGGAGCTCAGCTTAATTTCAATTCTGCATACCATCCTAAAACTAATGGATAGATGGAGCGAGTTAATAAGGTCTTAGAGGATATTCTTCGGATGTACGTTATGGATTCACAGTCTTGTTGGGAGGACTACTTGTACCTGGTTGAGTTTTCTTATAATAATGGGTACCACAGTTCTCTCGATATGTCTCCCTTCCAGGCCTTGTATGGTAGACCGTGTTGGACTCTGTTGAGTTGGGATCGCTTAGAGGACCGAGTTCTTTGGGTCCATAGATGCTTTAGGATATGGAGCAACAGGTAGTTCAAATTAGAGAGCAGTTGGCTACAACTCAGGATCGGTAGAGGAAGTATATTGATGTCTGTAGGCTGGACTACCACTTCTCACCATGTGTTTTTGTGAGTTTTTCTACAGAAGAGCCCCATCTATTATAGGAAGGGCTCGAAGTTGGCACCTCATTTTTTTGGACCTTTTGAGATCCTTGAGAGGATTGGTCTAGTTTCCTATCACCGTGCATTGCCACCGAGGCTATCACGCATTCACGATGTTTTGCATGTTTCAGTTCTTAGGCAGTATATTCCTAATGTGACCCATATTCTTGATTGGACTGATTTGTAGGTCCAAACAGAAACACAACTATCTTTGGAGCTGGTACGCATCCTTCAGTGTCAGAGGTTGACCCTCAAGGGTCAGGACATAGAGCAGGTAAGGGTCTAGTGGGATCTTGATGGTTAGTCCTCAGCATCATGGGAAGATGCGACAAGGATGAGAGACCTTTATCCATATCTTTTTGCAGGCTTCCAAGAGTAAGCCTAGAGTCCTAGGGGGTAGGATGTAACAATCCCTGTGTTCGCATTTTTCTCTTGTACTTCCTTGATGGATTCTGACAACTACATCCCACAAAGCTGGTTTACAATTTCTGGGAGGAACTAATTTTTGTTGAAATCACACATTTTTAGAAAATATAATGATTTAAGCCTTAAAAGGTTTCATTTAAAGAATTCCAATTGAAGAGGGTTTGATCAAACTACCTTAAATCAAACCCCCTTGGATAGAACCCCGCTAATTTCAAACCATACCTATAACAGAGTCTCCTTTACACCTATCAAAATGCTGATAAAAAACCACTTTTGATTTACCTTTTGGGGTATCAAATTAATTCATTTAATTTTATTTTTTTGCGAGTATGTAGTCCTTATTATAAGATTCCAAAAAAGTATAATTTTAAATAAATTTAATTTAATTATTATATTTATTTTTTATTTCTTGTGGATGTAGGTTTTTCACTGAAAATCAAGCTCTCTATTATGCACATGTGGAAAAATAGCAGATTATTAAAAAATAAAAAATAAAAAAATATTAGTGCACCAGATATTGAAGTCCTTGATTCAAAAAAGAAAAAAAAAAGAATTTCAATACATACAAAAAAAGTTGCACGTTATACGGTCGTGCTATGTCTAAATTATAATTGGTTTGAATTCAAAACTTGATTAAAGAAAAAATATTCAATAAAAAACTATCTAACCAAGTGGAAGCACTAGATATCAGAGATAAAAATCTAAATTCAAAAGAATTAGAATTTATCCTTCATGGAAAAAAAGTTATGCATTATACGGTGAGCGTCACTTTTTTAAAATGTTATTTTTTGAAAAAAACTAGTTTTCGAGGGAGATGGAAAAAGAAGTGCAATTTGATTCCAAAAATTTTGAAAAAAATATATTTAGAATCTATAGACAAAATTTCACGAAACTCTATTTTGCATCATCTTCAAATACCTCACAGTTTAGCCACTATAGGTGCCCGAAAGTGAAGATTATTGTTTATGTTGGATTTATGCTTACATGATTAGTTATTATATTGGATTACATGTTTATATGTTTATATATTGTTATCATTGCTTTTGTATGATTATGGACAAGAAAGGGATGATGTCGTAACACTTGTATTTGAGAGGCTTACGATATCATGACCCTCTTCCTAATGATTGATGTTGCTTCAGCCTCTATGATATGTATTATATGCACATGTACTTTGACATGTGATTGGAGTGATGCAGGTATTGAGTATCGACTCCACCTAGATTCATAGGCCTAAGCATACTTGTATTCCTTGATGGTGGTTACTAGAGGTTGTCACATGCCAAACGTCCCCTACCCTAGCCCAATGTACCTTGTTAGTGCAATGTTTCTGTGTTGTTGTCTTACCATCCGGTTACCTAACGGTAATGTCCAGATTACCTTACGGTTGCATGTAGTTTACTAGTATGTCTTCATGTTGATGTATTTTTTCATGGTTTGCATTAATCTTATTATGTGGCTATATATTTTGGTTGTCGGTGTTATGATGTAGTTTCATTGGCATCTTTACATGGTTTCAAATATGGTATTTTATCTAGTGCTTAATTGATTGGAGATTTGAATTGATATATCCATGAGATTTTAAATATGTTATTTTAAGTGATTTTTATTGATCATTACGAGAGAATGATATATTTCTTTTAGTAAATTTAAATAATTTTATTAATCCATTTTGTGAGCTCTTAGAGTCTTATTTAAATCTTATTAAATGGGGAGCTTTGTGTATCTTAATGATTGGATTTAAATTATTATTTTTATGTGCAATAGAGAATTTTGTATATTTAATGATTTTAATTAATTGTTTTGGAGAGCTTTAATAGTTTATTTAATTAAATGTTTTATTTCATACATAATTTCGAGAGTTTATAAAATGGAAGTAAGTTTTGATATTGTATCATTTGATTTAAAAGTGTTATTTTAAATGTGATTTGTTTTTGAGAAGTTGAGTTAAAAATAAAATGGTCAGCTTTGTCATTGATATATATATATTTTTTGTTTTGAATCATTCTGAGGGGGGGAAGAAAGAAAAACAAAAAAAAATATGATTTGTTTGAGAGAGAAAAACCTAACGGCTGGGAATGGAAGCTGGGTAGGAAAACCTAGTTTTAATAAGGGATTTTTGTGGGCAGTGGATCCTGGTGTTCAGCGTAGCATTGTTGTTTTGCTGCTCTATTTTGGAATCTAGTCGTGCCTTGCAAGCAAAGCATTTGTTCATTTCAAATTTGGGAAAAATTAAAGGTATTCTTCTGTGTATTCCTTGAATTTCTGAGTTAGAAATGTATGTGGGTGTTTAAATTTGTTGGGAGTCTTGGCTGCTTTGGTTGTTGCCATGGTATTTTGGTTTTGAGATTTCTCTTCAGCCTGGTTATTGCTTTATTTTTTGGGGGAAATCTGAGAATTTTCTAAATATGTTCAAACCTCCTATTTTAAACTTGAATCCAACTGTGGAATTCAACTTGAAACAGTCAAATTTGAAATGGGTTGTTGGTAAATAGATTTTTGGGCACTTTCATTCTCTTTCTTCTTTTTGTTTTTGCCCAACGTGTGAAAACATGTTTTTTTTAATGTTTCTCTTTAACCATATGTTATAAATGAAAAATAAAGGTGGATTCCATGTAGAAATGCCCATATATCAACTGGGTCAAAGTTAGAATTCAATTTCAGGTACTTTCATTTTTCATGTTTTTGACCAGCCTAGCATAAAAACGTGTTTTTCAAAACAACACCTTATATCTGGTCATAAAATTAAAAAAAAAAGGTGGGATCCAATTGGAAACGTCAAAATATGAATTGGGTCAAGCTCTGATTTTAGATCTGGGCAATTTGAATTTTTATGAAATTTTTATGCCCTCTTTTTCATTCCCTTTGAGTAACAATTGGAACCTCGTTGTGTGTCACAGTTGCATAGTAGTCTTTAGTTGATTTAAAAGTGTTTTTGTGAGATTATTTAATGAGGTTAATATTGATTATATGATTGGTTTATTTTTATTAAGTTAATGATGAATGTTTGAATGGTATTTGGTCTATTTGTTAGTGGATGTGATCGGTTGCTTATATGATTTAACAACAATGTTTGCTTGGCTGTTTTAAATGGTTTTAATAATGTATTTTATTGGATTTTCCACTGTTTCATATTTTCTATGGATTCCTCGTTTGTTTAAACAAGATGAGCTTATGTCTAGGTAATTAGAGTGGTCTTCTAGAAAGGTTCTCTATGGGCCTGGGGCCTACAAGTGGCTGCCAGGGGAACTAGTAGCAGAGTTATAGTAAACAAGTGATAACTAAATAAAAAAATGGGGTAAAACACTAATAATATAATTATTCCTTGTGCATGGCCTTGAGCGCTTGTAAAGGCTAAGGATGCACTTGAGAAGGCCTATCTGTTTGCAGGGCATTGAGTTATCCATCTGTGGGGTGTTGATTCAAGCATGATTGAGTCTCCTCATCTGTATAAGAGGTGTACTTGATTTCATTTGGTGCCATCCCTTTGATCATGCATGATGACACCCCATCCAATCTGCACTCTAGTACCTAATACCTTCATAGTCATGAGTAGTACCCGACATGTTATTGGATGAGCATCTCCATGTTGTGACATTGGCTTTATGCATTGTATTTTTTGTTTGCTTCGTGAATGATGTGAGTGTTGGCCATATTTTACCCTTTCCTTGTTACTTATGTTTGGGCCTTGTGATTGCATCCAAGCATGGTGGGGTGGCCTCTTTTGAGTCCACATGGTTGGGAGGCATTGCCACTACCATTGGGGACCAGTGCATAGGTTATTAGAGCATCAGTTAGAGATGTTCTCTCTTGTACTTATTTTATCAATTGATGTATCTTATTCATGACTATGCCATTGTACTCATGTATATTCCTTTATGTATATTGTACTCTCTTGAGAGAGAAGATGTAATCATATAATTTAATGAGAATAAATGTGTTGTTTTATATTTGGCTTATGGTTTTTTAGTGTTGGTAACAGACCCGCTTGTACTATGATGATCATTATGGATTTATGTTTAAAAGTGGAAATGGGTATTAGGAACATTCAAATTGGTGTCCCAGAAATTATTGCTCCCAAACTTGGTGCTCCAGAAACCATTGCTCTAGAAATTCACCAGAACTTTTCTTGTGTTTTATGTGTATGTTATCACTTCATATTAAAAACAAAATTTATCTTTTTCTCTTTTGGCTCTTACCCTTCAGGGTTACGTAGTGGGATGTTACAGATCTCAATGCAAAGGAGATTGTAATCTTGAAATATGGTTATCTTAGAGATTGAATGATAGCTAATGAGGGGTTCACCACCAAGTGCAAACTTGGAAAAGACAATGAAATTGAAAACATAGTGTAAAATGCAAACTAACTCTAAATGATCTAAAAAAGTGAACAAAATGCAACATAAAGCTATGAAGCTAAAAGTGTGCACCTGGAAGATTGAAGAAGGCAGAATGGAGGTCTAGTTCACTAAAAATTTTGTTATTGATGCTAACTAGGACTCATTCACCAAGTTGGGCGAATCAATCCAATTTTCGGGAAAAGGTGCAGGAACAGATTTCATCCAAAAGGGTATCCAAATTTGTAAAAATATATGTCAGGCCTGTATAGTGGGACTCATTCGCCAATAGTGGAAAATCAGTCCACTTCTGCTTTTCTCAAAGTTTTGAACTAGATTTTGTGCCTCTTGGTCTACTCAGCTCTTTTTGACTAGTTTTCAGATCCAAAACTACAAGTTGCCACCTGTAGACCTTCTCCAAGCTTCTCCAAGGATTGATGACAACTTTGACAACTTTAGGGATTTGATAACTTATCTCCAACTTTGCTTCTTGACAAATCTGCAACCTAGCCCTACAAAACACACTCAAGAAGAGGGGAAAATGTTATGGGGGTTAGTGCATAGGGGTTTTCCTTGGTCAAACCCCTTGTTGGTAATTAAACCTTGAAATGAAAATAAATATAAAAGGAGAATGATGAATGAACAAAAGATAATGTTGCAACTCACCAAACCCTAGCAATAAGGTGTTGCAATGATGCTTGAAATGGCTACAATGGATGTGGTTCTTGACTCTTGCTTGAATTATGTTGATCTTGCTTGAAACACTTGCTTATATCATTGCTTGTATCATGAATTGTACATAAAAAATGCTAGCATAATAACAAACATGAAGAATGCAAACTTTAACATGATGATTGGCACTTGAAGAATGCTTTTGAATGCTTGATAATCTACCCTTGAAATGCCTTGAATGCTCTTGTGAATGCTCAAATTCTCTTGTGAACTCTCTTGAATGCTAGGTGTTGAATACTTGAATTCTTGGGGTGAAAATGAGTGAAAGAACCTCGTATTTATACTTAATTATGCAAGAATTCTTGAAATTATAACACAAGCTGACATCAGATCTAGAAGAATAAAATCCCACCAGAAATTTGATTTAAATTTGAATTTTGGTCACATAGGACTCATTCGCCCAAGGTTGCTAATGAGTCCCATCACACATAATGTATGGGACCAAAAATGAAAAATGCTTAGAAATGTGTGAAACCTACATCGAGGCCAAAAAGACCTAGGTGGGACTCATTTTCCCAAGGTGGTGAATGAGTCCTAGACACTAAATCTGGGCCATACAAGCCAGGAACACCTAAATTATGATTGGTTATGATTGATGTCAGGATTATCCTTGAAAAGATGCAATAAATGAGGCTTGTGGATGCAAAATAGGGCCAATTAAAGCATAAGAAATCCCAATTATTAATGACAAGCCTATAGGAATGTGAAAGTGTGTTACAACACTTTACAACACTCCAAATAAGGCAAGATTAAAGTTGAATATGATTAAAGGGTATGTGCAGAATCTTGATGGGCCAAAAAGTGGCAATGGGGAAAAAATTACGTTTTTCATTGACCCAAAAATGTGAAAATGTTGAGTTGACTTTTTTGTGGCTTGGGTGTCAGTACATTGCTCCAAAGCAATGCCCAAACCAAGATTTCCATATTGGATATCTGATTTGAGGCATATATATATATTGGGCCTATTAAAATCATTTTACACTTTCATAGGCAGGTTGTGGGCGCACAGTGAGGAGGTTTTTCACATAATAGATATCCGATTTATAGTCAATATCTGTTTTGAAAGGTTAGATTTTGAATTTTTCTTTGCTTTGATTGAATTTTGAATTAGATTTGTATAATTTCATATAGTTTTTTATGGATTTTTTTTCAAAATAGGGTTTTTGTTTGAATTTTTATGAAAAACTTGAGTTTAGAATGGATTTTGATTAAATATGAATTTTTTTATGGATTTTGATTTAAAAATAGTGTTGTTTATGTATTTGTATTTGTGATAGGTCGAAATAGAGGGTTAGAAAGCAAGAAACGAGTTAAAGAGTGCAAGTAAACAACTAAAACAACCTACACCTCAAGATTAGCCTAAGTTGGAAACAATGCAAGACAAAGCAACGAAATAGAACCTTATACCTTGCGTTGAGTCGATCCTTTGGTTGGCCCTTCGATCTTTGATGTGTATGCTCCTTGGATGGAAAGATGCAAGCTAGATGAGGATGTGAAGATGGATGCAAGTGGATGAAAATGTGAAAATGGCTAAGTGAAGATTGAGAAACAAAACTGCAAGAGTTTGGCTAGCACAAATGATCTCTCTAAAATGAGAGAAAAGAGGGGGTATTTATAGGATTTTTGGGAAATCCTAGGGGAAATGGACGGTTGAGATTGATCCACCAAATATCAAGATGTAGGGCTAAGGTGAGTTGAGAACTCACAAGCCCTCACATCTTGACATGTGGCATGTGAAGCCCTAAAAGGTGAAGTGGACATGAGGTGGAAGGAGAGGTACATGACATGGAGGGGGTACAAAGTACCTTGGGATTGGACAAGATCTCCTCATAAAGGAGGTACTTGTCCCCATGTGGGTGAGAAGACATGTGAGGAATTAAAAATTCCTCAAATATTCTCATGGGGAAGAGGGAAGGAATTTTAAATTCCAAAGGGTGCCTTTGGGATTAAATGTGAATTAAAAATTCACATGGGGAAGGGAGATGCCTTGTCAAAAGAAAAGCATTTAATAGGGTTGATTAAGGACACATGTCATAAAGGACATGGAAGAGAAAAGGAATTTAATATTCCTTGGAAGGATAAAAGGAAATTAAAAATTCCTTTGAGAGGCTGGATTAGGCTAGTTAGTGAAGGATTAGAGGATGGTTGGGTGGCTAAGAGAGATTAGAGGCCAACTTGTAAAAGTTGGAGGATGTGACACATCCTAACTAAGGATTAGGGGTATGTGCACACCTTAATGATGAGATTAGAAGAAGGATTAAGATAAGATAAAAATGATGGAGGATGTGACATGAAGGGAATTAAATAAATGGAATAAGGTATTATGATTAAATACCTTAGAGCAGATTAAAGCTATTAATTAAATAATAGTAGTATTCTACTTAAATAAAAAATAAGATAAAGGGATGAATTTGGATAAATTAAGTGTCCAAATTTAGACATCTACATTTTCCCCTTGAGATGGATGGTTAAGCAGCATCATTTCAAAGAATATTAAAACATAGAACCTAGAAGAAGATGGTTAGATTGAAAGATGCCCCAGCCATTCAAAGAAGTGACTAGGAAGGAAGATGATGGGGGTAAAGATGAAAGTTAGGGATGAAGGATGCCCCCTCGAGAGGACATGCGGGTTCAAGAGAACACGGGTGGGCTCTCGAAATGGATGAGATGATACAAGGGGAGTGGAAGAAGATGATGCAATGTGATGGAAGATTGGGAGGGGAGTGTGATGAAGGATGAATGGATGGGGGGGATTTGTGATAGATGAGAGGATGAAGATGAAATGCAATCCAAATGCAATTTGCCATCGTCGGAGCACTGATTTTCGCTATAGCAGAAGACACAAGACACCAAGGTATGAAGAACCAAGGTGGATTAGTGTCTAATGCATAAAACAAACATAACAAACAAGAAGGCTATCCCAACACCCCAAAGTCATGGTGACCTTGGTCGGGCCAGGTATTGGGATAACCACAAGCACACAAGGATGCCCCAGCGTAACACAAGACCTCAGGGATCTTGGTGGGTACTACGTGGGACAACCGAGAAGACAAACAAAAGGTCAAGATACACCACTATGTTGACTAGTCAAAGCACACCGTGATATGATGGATCAAGGTGACGATGACAAGTGATGATAGGGAGCTCAAATGATAAACAAAAGCCAAAAGTATCAAAAGATCGCAATCAATTTCAAACGTCCTTTGCCATAGGATCAATCAAGGGGATGGATGGGATTGATGAGGTCTGTTAGGAAGGATGCATCCTATTGAGACCGATGATGGATACTAAATTAAAAGATTGATATGACGCAGGATATTTAGAACTGATTGGATCTGATGGTACAAGTGGATCTCATTTGTTAAGATCCAGTTAGATAATGGCATAGCTTGATGACGCGACATGAGAGACATGACACAAGATAAGAGACTTCGATGGAGGGTAAAGACAGGATAGATAATAGCAACAATGGTTGAAGACTGATGATAGATGATAAAGGATCAAATGGACAAAGTAGAAAGACTGATGATGGAACGATAGACGATAGACGATAAAGGAGCCCCAGGGGCTGATCAAGTGATCGACCTTGCCTACGTGAAAGCGCAGGGGCGACGTAGTTCGAAAAAAGGCTGACGACAGACCACGATGGAGATTTCGGTGGATGACCAAGATAATAGGAGAAAAGTGGACAATATCGATCGATGATGGATGGAACATGATAGATGATAGAGGATTGGATGGATAGAACAGAAAGACCGATGATGGAACCCCGGGGGCAGATCAAATGATCGACCTTGCCTACACGTGATGGATGAAAGATGATGAGATAACCCGAGATAAGGGGTTAAAATGATTGGACCGACACGATGGGACAAGATAGACCTGTTGGATTGGATTGGAGGATAGTGACTATATAAAGCTCAGGGATGGGATAGTTATCCAAATCATCAAAAGAGGAATTGGGAGGATGATGAGAAAGGATAGGAGATGGAAAAGATGTGCAAAAGAAGTAGACATTGGATTGCATGGGGAAAAGCCTATAATGACAAGGGATTATGAGATGGGATGAGGGGAGAGGATGGGGGGAGGAAAAGGATTGTCGGGATGGACGATGAGGAAAAGGTGGCCAGATGGATGGATGACTAAGATAACAGGAGAAAAGTGGACAATATAGATTGACGATGGATGGAACCCTGGGGGCAGATCAAATGATCGACCTTGCCTACGTGAAAGCGCAGGGGCAACGTAGTTCGACAGAAGGTCAAAGACAAGTGATGGATAAAAGATGAAGAGATAACCCTAGGTAAGGGGATAAAATGATTGGACCGACACGATGGGACAAGATAGACCTGTTGGATTGGATAGGATGATGGTGACTATACAAAGCTCAGGGATGGAATAGTTATCCAAATCATCAAAGATGAAGTGGGCGGATGACATGCCATATAGATGAATGATGAAGTGATAAGATAGATGATGTTGGATTGTATGGGGAGAATGCGGATCATGAAGCTCAGGGATGGAATAGTTATCCAAATAATCAGAAGATGAATTGAGAGGATGATAGGATAGATAGATGAATGATGAGAAAGGATAGGAGATGGAGAAGATGGAAGATTACTCAGAATGAGTAAATGATTGATCAAGATTATTGAATGAGAGTTTGAAATGATAGAAGGAGGTTTGATGAATGTTTGAGATGACAAGAGGCTTGAGGAATTTTTGAGATGATAGATGGAGGTTCGAAATAGATGAATGGTTACACGGAATGGGTGAATGGATTTATTAGACTGGATGAATAGGACAAAGTGGAAGAAGATGGAGGGAGAGATCTTAAGACTTTGTTCGATATCCCAAGATCTTGACTGCAGATGGACAAAAGCTCAGATTAGGGGATAGTTAAGCTCAGATTGGGATAAGATTGAAGACTAGAGTGATTGGAGGATGTGATGGGATGAATTCTACACCAAGTTCCGGGGTTTAAAGGGCGTAAAGTGTTGACAATCAGATTTTTCCAAATTTGGCAATTTTCAAAAATTGTAAAATTTTGCCATTTTAGGAAATTTCATGGTCATATGTTTGAGAGTCCCAATTTTTTCCAAGAAATACCCAGTGGTGAGATAGGATGAATTTCCAACTAACATCCTAGATTCGAGATACGCATTTTGAGTTATGAGTGAAAACAATTTTTCAAAATGCTGGAAAAAAACACTAAATTGGGATTTTGAGGGCCTAGATGAAAGTTTGAGGCCCCGAAAATGTGCCAAAACGGGTTCCAAGGGGCGTTGGAAATCCACTTGTTATCTCATAACGCAACCACCCATCAAATTTCAGCCCAAACGGACACCCAAGTCAAAAGTGATGGCCTCTAGAAGTTTTGGTGTAAAAATCAAAACCCTCAAAAATATGGTTTTTTGAGAAATTTTGAAAATTTCAAGACATGGGTTTTCACGGCGGGGGGAAAATAGAAAATGGGTCCGAGGCGGATTTTGAATTTTTTTTGTATTTTTGCGCCAGGAGGGGGACATTGGGCAGCTGCCACGCGGACAGGTCCGCCGCCGGAGGCGGATGAGGCCGCCACCGGGTGGA
>VDFB02271358.1:563158340-563229875 GCA_007258455.2 Sequoia sempervirens
TGTTGCTCACCTTTTTCATAGAATATATCATAAAATGAACAGTGCAATAAGCAAATTGTATATATATCAAAGAGTAGACAACTCTAACTATTAATGAGATGAATAAGAGATAATTGAAATTTTCCATCTCTATGGACAACTGTAGTTAACCTCAAGTCAGAGGGAACCATTTTCCAAGCACAATTCTTACTCTTTATATAGAGGAGTGTTTTTAAAACTGAGAGGTCATTGCTATAAACATTTAATTCTTATATTACTTCAAAGAAGGAAGAGAGGTCTTTTCTAAGAGGTTTCTAAGACTTATGTTCGATTTAAGACGTTTGGATAGCTATATTACTTCAAAGAAGAAAGAGAGGTCTTTTCTAACAGGTTTCTAAGTCTTATGTTTGACTTAAGACGTTTGGATAGCTATATCAGGGTCTAACATCATGTAGGTATTATCCTGTTGTATTGGCTTTTAGGTTCCCTCCAAAACTTGAGTGGCTTACCTTGTGATTGTTTTGCTGGTGATTAGTTGTCTCTTTGTTCATTTTTGTCATATTTGAATTTAGATGCCCAACAAAACCTATTATATAGAAGATCTATGATCCCTTCAAAACAAACTTTGCTCAATCAATTTGACTCATAATATTTTCACCTAGCTTCTCCCATATCCTCTCCTTGGAAGAATAGATAGAAGAATGCAGTTGGTTTTTCACTTCTTTTTCTTTGCCAACAGGTGGCGCATGTGGATATGGAGGACTAGTGAAAACAAACATGTTCGATTCAAGAATAGTAGCAGTGAGTCCAGCCCTCTTTGTTGAAGGGAGAGGCTGCGGAGCTTGCTACCAGGTATAAAACTGAGGTAGTTTTAGCAATGGCCTATCCTTTCTCTCTATGATGGGTCCAGTATTGCAGTCCACAATGCAGTTGATCTTAATTAATCCCAGTTGGTTGTTCAAGTGGGGAACCAAGATAACATTTGATCTGTTATAGTAGTATCTAATAAACGGAAAAAACCAGGTAAAATGCAACTTGAGTGGAATATGTTCGCAAATTCCTGTGAGTGTGGTGATTACTGATGAATGTGCCGGATGCAACGAAACACATTTGGATCTTAGTGGCAATGCCTTCGCCGACATGGCATATCCTGACAATACCACGGAGCTTCTTGATGAAGGTCTTGTGGATATCTCTTTCAGACGGTATAAACTTTCATATACCTAACACAGTTTGGTTTCTGTTTTCTTCTCTAGGGGTTGTATTGATGAAATGGTTAATGATTATATAGTGTAGCTTGTGACTATGGAGGAAAGAACATTACGTTCACAGTTAGTCCAGATGCTACAGGTTACTGGTTCTCTGTACTGATAGAGTATGTAAATGGCGCTGGTGATATTGGGGCTGTGTATCTGCAGCAGGTAATGATTTCCAAAAGTTGTATCTTTTGATTCTCCTTAATTCAAGTGTTATGAATTTGGTTTGAAAGGAACTTTGTGGGTTTTTATTGCAGGCAAAGTCTGATAGGTGGGAAGGAATGGCGGCGCCGTCAGGAGTTAACTGGGCTTTGGATAGTGAGTCATTTCTGGAAGCTCCATTTTCTATTCGCGTGGAATCTCTTTCTTCTGGAGAAACACTGACTGCATATGAAGTTATTCCCGAGAATTGGAAAGCTGGGGATACATACACATCGCTTGTCAATTATGATCCAACCCTCCTGGAAGAAATTTAAATATATAAGTTTATTAGTAACTAAATAAATAAAAAAGGTGCCACTGCGCACTAGGTGATTTGAGAAGCAACGCTTCTTATATGTAACTCATCGCATCTACAGATAGTCTTCATGTCGGGTGGGGCCACAGAAGGCCCCCAAGACGGCACAGGGGTACTTTTGTCGTTGCATCCCGACGTTCAACTTGTTAGCGTTAACTTTGTGGGACTTTATAATTTAGACCTTCCAAACTCTACTCTTAAGACTATTTCCCATAGATTAATTATAACTAGTGTGGATATTTAAATATTTTTATAGAGATATATTTTAAGGTTTGGTGTTTTTTAAAGCTGTATTTAAGATATCTTTTTAAGTGTATTAATATTTTGTATTAAAAGTCTATTTATTTCTCCAAATTGTTGCATTGTTATAGATTCAATTAAATTCATGTATATAATGAATTAATAAATTCGTAAATAATATTAGTTCTTAGGGGTAGACTAGATGGTCAAATAATTAGAAAACATAAATGATGGTCATGCGTTCAATTCCTTAGATTTACCCCACATGGATGGAGGGAAGCTCATGCAAACATATGTTATAGTGATGTGTGTTAGGATTTCAATTCATAGGTCCTAGTAGATATTGATTCCTCCATTGAAAAAAAGTGCAAACAACATCAAACTATTTAAATGTTTATTCACCATAAGAAAAAAATCTAATATTTTAATATTCTTACCTTTATAATTCATCTCATTTCTATCTTTTCACTCATATTTTTTTATTTCTTTTTTTTTTTATATTGAAAATAGTTTACAAGAGTATACAAACTTTACATTTCAGAATTTTGCATTTGATTGCTCAATAGTAAGGCAATATGTTGCATTATAGCATTCCTTATTTAAAAAAAATATCCAAAAAAAAAAACATAGTCTCATACCATTTGCATTTGGTCATCCTCCATCCTCCCTCATTTGAGAAAAACTTTTATGGTTGAAACAAGACTACAACAAAAAAGAAGAATGGATCCTTTTGGACAAGGCAACAACCTTTACAATTTCCCTAATGACATGAATGCAAATATCAACATGGGGAATTCGTTCATCAATCCATTCAGTGGAATGACTTCCATCTTCTTCACGCAATTCTTTTGAACAATTCATCCACAGAGACCAAAATGGACAAGTATTTCAAGAAGATATATAGGTTGTTGCACAAAATCCTGAAGTAGCCTCCTTTGTGGAAGAGTTAGACTTGCAAGATTTAGATAGATACCTAGCCACACTCCTTGACCAAGGGGCTCGGTTACCAAAAGGATTTGACATCAACACCATAAGAGAAACATCTCTCGATCCTACCAATCAAACAAGCCCATCACATGAAGCAAACAATAGCTCCATGGGAGCTACAACACAAAGTGTCAACAACACCATTAATGCTACCTCTATTGGTTCTACCACCACCCAAACTACAACCAATACATCCAATGTGGTTAACACAACGTCTATTGGGGGAACATCAAACCTAACAAACACCACATCACATTCAATCCCTCAAAAAATGTCCACAATTTCCTCACAAACTATTGGATCAACATTTGGGACTTCATCTAATACAATGAGAACCAGCACATCAAACCTCTTTGGAGCCTCATCTAGCGAGCTATGGGGACATCAGGAAACCTTTTATTGGGTTCCTCTACTAATACAATGGCAACAAACTCATCAAACCCCTTTGGGAAGAACAAACGAAGAGTTGTCATTCAAGGATCTCAATCCAATGTCCCTAATTCATCACAAATCAACACCAACATTCCACTCAGCCACACCAATAAATTTGGACAAGCCACCCAACATATGACTCCATTTGGTCACCAACATGTTCAAGGACAACAAATTCCACAAATTCAATCTAACATGTATGGAACCCACATTCCCACATATGCATCTCAATTCCATACACATCAACAAATCTCGAATTAAAACATCCATTTCCAACAAACTCCAAATCAAAACACCCAATTTACTCATCAACAACACATTCCAAATTAGAACACATCATCACAACAAGTGGGAAATCAATCCATACCTATCACCAGCGTATGTGATGCTACAAATAATCCTATTGTGGAGGTACTCACACTCAAACTTGTTGTCACAACCCCTATTTTATTGCTCGTATTTTTACAATGTTTAATTAAATTAATTGATGGTGAAATAAAAAAATACAAAGAAACAAAAAGAATTAATTATAAATTTATTCTTACAAATAAATGATAATGTTTGGTTATTCAGAATAATTATTTTATTCTCAATTGAATGATATTTCTCTAAATTTGCAAATAAATGATGTTTATTTATTGGGTAAATATTTCTTTTGCAAACCAGATATGGTATTTTCCCCACTATTCACTATGGATAGTTACATAGTTGCAACTAAAACATAAATTCTTTATTTATAAAAGAAAAATAATGTGCATGAAGATAACTTCTATTGTTGTTTTAAAAGATTAGGTTTTGGAAAACTAAAAAAAAATTAAAAAAAACTTTAAAAGAAGAAAAAGAATAACGGAAAGGGATATACACAATAGCTTCCATAATCTTGCATTATGGCTTTGCAAAAAACATGATAACTGAAAATGGATGCCAATAAGAAGGTTTCTGAAGCATGGTGAAACAAGAATGGTGGATATGGGAAGATAAACAATGGAGAAAAGAAATAACAAGAATAAGGAAATCGGCTGGAAACGATTATCAGGTTCTTTTAAAAATATTTCCTTATACCATTGTATTTTGTTTTCAAATATATGAGTAATTTACTGCATAATGGAAAAGTGAGATTTTTCTGATTGTAATCATGAATTGAAGCTCAATTGTTTTTACTTCTTTCATTTATTTTGAGGATAGCTGAATCATGCATGTTCTTGATTGTAACCCTTCTATTTTCTTTTAATTTAAATTGTTGGTTCTATATAAAATGATATTACATATTAATAAAAATACTGTATCGAATATTTATAAATTTATAATACTAATATAAATATTTATGGGGAAACATTCTGAAATTTCCATCAGTGGACAGAAACCAGAGACTGATTGTTGGTATTGTTTTTATTTGACAAATTGCTTTAACCTAGGGATGCAATGGAAAACGTAGGGAAGAGAGCTAGGGAGACAACACCCAAACCACAGGCCGCAGCCTGTGGGATGGGCGCTTCCATCCTCAAACAATGCCTTCGCCATGAAGGTCGTTTCCCTCCCCCCCCCCACAGTTTGGTGCCGTGCATTTTTTTCTTCTAAATTTTTTGCCGTACTCATCTTATTCTTATCTTACATCATTTATTGTGAATGCAACGGTGTTGGGTTCAAGAATTATTTTAATGGGGATTATTCACACTGCTACTATCATCACTAGGAGTTACTTAAAATACAAACAATATTTAGGCTTTATTCCTTGTCCCGTCCACATAAATTGCTTGCACAAGTTGTTTACGGAAGGGTGTTGACAATTGTTAACCTGTGGAAATAATCTCATTATATGTGATAAATTCATAAGTATCATTAATATTACCTATTTTGTTCCATCAATCTGAGATAAACATGTCATCATCAATGAAATGCAAGTAGTTATAGTGGTTTCCAAATGTACAATAATTTTGCAATTGTTAAAAGCTTCAAATAATTCGCTAGTTCAACAATGTATATACGAACAACTTCCTCGTCCAAGCGATCCACGTTTCTGAGTAAATAGTATAAATCTCCTCCATTCAAATATTCCAACACTAAATAGAGGTTGTTTCTGTAGGTAAAAGAATAGAAAATAAGTGCCTACCATAGCCGCAATATTAATTATGCATAATCCACTATTTTACGTTTTGTAAAGGAAGGAATGGGAAACAATATTTTAAAAATTTACTTAGGTCTTTTTTTTTCAGCTTGCTCTTTAACCACCAGCATATATATTAATTTATTATAAATGGGCATTTCCTACTTTTTTGTATTAAATCACCTGTAATAAGTAGGTGCTAAATGATCAATATTGACATCTCCAACGGGTTCAATAGGAGCTTGCATACATTCAGTGTGGTTAGCACCAATAATGCTATAGGTGTGTTATATTAGCCTTTGATGAGTAGAAAATTGTATGTTAAAAGTCATGGAAGTGAAGATAAACAGGCTATAGTAATTGCTTATGAATGGTCATATTTTATTTATGTATTTATTTATCATTAATTTTTGATAGAAAATTGTATGTTTTGACATAACTAAAGCCATTAATGAGAACTATATTATGTCTTTAACTATAGGTGTTATAAATTTTGTAAACCCTCACAATCAATCTTTCTATCTATTTCTGGATTTTGTTGTATGTGTGTTTATTTGTGCATGAGTGCATGCATGCGTGTACCTTTGAGGTGTTCATGCATACTATCTTGTAATTGGAAATGAGAAGATTTATTTTCAAGCTTGAGCATTAATATTGACTCAAAATTACACAAAGATAGCATTCCGATTTGTTGCTTGACATTGTTGTCTTCACACAAGGTTCTAACCATGTGCATGTTAGTAATTTTAGTTTACTTAATAATAGGGATAACATATAATCTTATTCTAGTGTTTTTTGAATATTTCAATTGTCTTCT
This sequence comes from Sequoia sempervirens, assembly GCA_007258455.2. Lineage (NCBI taxonomy): Eukaryota > Viridiplantae > Streptophyta > Pinopsida > Cupressales > Cupressaceae > Sequoia > Sequoia sempervirens. The sequence goes on from VDFB02271358.1 coordinate 563,164,673, forward strand.
TGTAGTTATATGTAGTTATATGTATTTATCCATACTCACCAAGTCATCCATATCCACTCCTTCGACTTCCACCACACCATCCTCTTCGGCCACCATACCAAGTACTGCCCTTAAGATCCAAGTCATTGGTTGTGGAGAATTCAAATTGAATATGGCTTACTGTATCACAACAATACCCAAGCCACCTAAAGTTTATGGTCGACCTTGTTTCACAATAGAGCCTAGAATACTTTCAAGGTTCCTCCAAAGATGGTATTCACACTATGGGGAGACATGAATGATGAGGACATTCCAGACTTATCTACTTGGATCTACAAGGAACCAAGGGAATTACCCCTACTACCAGTACATATCTATGGCAAAGGATACGATATATGCAAATCACATGGTTTTGATGGAACTAGTGGCCTTGGACCAAACAACACCAGAAGGAGAGAACCTATCATTCCTTCTAAGAGACCAAAGTATCTAGGGCTAGGGTTTGAGAAACTCAGAACTAACGATCGACATACCAATGTACTTTCGAGTGAAGATGTAACAACTCCTGAAAGTGTCGAGACAAGCGAAGACTCCCATACCAAAACTGACTCTCATGAATGTGAAGGGGGATCTGAAAGAACCTTGAGTGACTATGACATTGATGAACTATTCCCAAAACCCATCCAACCCCCTTTTGAGGAAAGATTTAGACAAATGTATAAAATTGATCCTTTGGATAACCATTCTAAGCATAAAGAATGGGTAAGCATTTCATGGGACCCAAATGCGAATAAATCTAAATCCTTGCTAGCAATGTCTGACTTGTCTTGCCCCATTCCCAAACCCACCCATGAGCCTGACATACCCGAGTCTACTGTACATGCCTCTGAACTACCATTTGTTGATCGTGATTCTAATCCATTTGTCCCATACTATGACCATGAATATAACTCATCTAAATCTGAAGATGGTCCTTGGATTGAATCTGAATTGGAAATTGAGGATGACAATTATGTCTTCACACTTGAGACTTCCATTTGCATGCTTTCTGCATCTTTCTCACCCTTTACCAATACTAACGATGGTATCTCCCTTGTCTACTCACAACTCATTGACTGGGATCAACAAGGCCTACATGCTATGGACATCTTTCAGAATGAGGAAGCCATTGTAGAATTCATGGGACTCCATGAGGGCATACCAAGTGGTGATCACAAGGTAGGATTTTCTATTGATCTAGATTGTGTAGTATACTTTAGGGAGACTATGCAATCCTCCAGTCACAAAAATATAAAAAATAAAACAAAAAAAGACATGTATTTAGGTGAAAACTGCAAGGCACCTTCTAACAATACAATAGTAAAAATAAAGGATGTATCCAAAGGTGAAAACCTCTCCAAGGAACCTAAGGATGGAGGATTGGACTTTCTTCTCATGACACAGGAAAAATTGGCAATGCTTATTGAAGACACCAGAGAAGTTAACATTGCTACACTAGAGGACCTCAAAATGGTTCTCTTTGTCACATCATTGTTAGAAGAAGAAAAACCTAAATTCCAACAATTCTTCTCAGAAATAAAAGTTAACTTCACATGGTCATATGTCGACATGCCAGGTCTAGATCTAGAATTAGTATTGCACCATCTTCCTTTATTTCTAGGTATCAAACCAGTCAAACGGAAATTGTGAAAGATGCATCCACATATTGCATTACTTGTGAAGGTTGAGCTTAAGAAGTTATTGGATGCAAAATTATAAGATGAGTAGATTATGCTGACTAGATTTCTAATCTTGCACCCGTCACCAAGCCAAATGGACAGATCCGCATTTGTATAGATTTTCATGATTTAAACAAGGCATGTCTAAAAGATGACTTTCCATTACTGAACATAGACATCATTGTTGATCTCACAGCAACGTACGAGATGTTGTCCCTTATGGATGGTTTCTCAGGCTACAATTAGATCTGAATCACCCCTGAAGATTAGCACAAAACAACTTTTACCTGTTCTTGGGGAAGATATTGTTGGAATGTCATACCTTTTGGTCTAAAGAATGTAGGTGCCACATACCAGTGAGCCATGACAATGATATTCCATGATCTCATGCACACGCTAATGGAAGATTATGTGGATGACCTTTTGGAAAAATATTTTACATAGAAAGATCATTTAAGAGTCCTGGAAAAAATATTTAGGTGGCTGGAAGAATACAAGGTCCATTTGAACTTGAAGTAATGTTTTTTTGGGGTTACTTCAAGAAACTATTGGATTACATAGTTTCTCACCAAGACATAGAAGTTGATCCCACAAAAGTGAAAGCAATATTAGACATGCCACTGGAAAAAGGAATCAATGAGCTAAGGACACTATAGGGTAGATTATAGTCTATCTGATGCTTCATTGCACAACTAGTAGACAAATGTCAACCATTTCAATACCTGTTGCGCAAAAGTATCCCCTTTGTGTGGAAAAATAAATGTCAAGTGGCCTTCCAACAAATCAAAGAATATTTATTGACACCACTTGTCTTAATGCCTCCAATTGGAGGAAAACCTTTGATTTGTATGTTTTTGCAACTACCAATGCATTGGGGGAATTGTTGGCACAAAATGACTATGAAGAAAAAGAACGGGCTATATACTACATCAGTCGCACATTGGTCGGATATGAGCTCAACTACACATCCATTGAATGTGTATGTCTTGCAGTTTCCTTCGTGGCACATAAGTTACGACATTACATGTTGAACCACCAAACACACTTGGTAGCAAAGATTGATCCTTTGAAGTATCTTCTTAGTTGGGTAGCATTGATAGGTTAGTTAGCAAAATGGGTAATGATCTTGAGTGAATATGACATACAATATGTTGAATGCAAGGCAATAAAAGGAAAAGTAATAGTTGATCAAATTGCAGATGTAGGTGTCGATACAAGGCACTCATCCTTTGAGAGCTAATTTTCCTGATGAGTCTATCTTTCATGCAAAACCTTCATCACCTTAGAAGCTATATTTCAACGGGTCTCATACTAGTCTTGGCTCAGGCCCAGGTATCTTATTCATCACACCGCAAGGGGACTCCATTCCTAAGGAATTCTAAATCTCCTTCCCTTGTACCAATAAGATTACAGAATATGAGGCACTTGTCATAGGACTCTGAATGGCTATCAAATGGAAAATCAAGACACTTGCAGTTTTCAGAGATTCTCAGTTGGTCATCAACCAGGTTATCGATGAGTATGACATTAAGGATGAAAATTTAATGCCCTATAAACACATGGTTGATAGCTTTCACTCATATTTCCACCAGCTTGCATTTGAACAGATCCTTAGAGCACAAAACAAGGCAAATGACGCAATGGAAACTATTGGATCTCTTTTATACATCCCCAATAATGTGTCACAATTCAAGTTTTTAGTGGAACAACTGTTGGTTCCTACATATGATGTTCCAGAGTCAGAAATGGTCTATGATCTTGTTGGTCCGAGTTTACCTTGGTATCAAGACATCTATGATTATCTTATGTCCTAGACCCTTTGACCCAACCTATCCAATAATCATAAAAAATCCTTCATCTAAAAGGCCGATCGATATACCATCATCAGTGACACCTTCTATCGTCGTAGCTTTAACAACACCCTTCTTCGTTGTCTTGCCACTGATGAAGCCCAAACAAATTTACGTGAGGTACATTAGGGTAAATGTGAATCTCATTTGAGTGGTCCGACCTTAGCTAGGAAAGTTACAAGACTTGGGTATTACTGGTCGACAATAGAAAAAGATGCTCTTCAATTTTTTAGAACATGTCAGAAATGTCAGGTGCACAATGATCTAATCCACACACCCGCACAAGAGTTGGGACCAATCACTTCTATGTGGCCCTTCGCACAATGGGGAATTGACCTCATGGGAAAATAACATCCCTCTTCTTCTAATGGCTATAAATTCGTTATCACCACCACTAAGTATTTCATTAAGTGGATCAAAGTTGTCCCCCTCACCTGCATCACTGGTAAGTAGATTTCCAAGTTTATCCTTAATTACATCATCTACTGGTATGTTGTCCCATAGTCCATCATCACAGTCAATGGTCATCTATTCAAAAACCAAGATGTTAGTGAGCTTTGTGAATGCTTCCACATTCAACACCATTCTCCATGCCCTACTATTCTAAAGGAAACAATCAAGCCAAGGCATCCAATAAAACAATTGTTTGAATTCTTAAGAAGATTGTTAATGACATTGGTCGCGATTGGCATCTACATCTCAATCCTTCCTTGTGGGCCTACCACACCAGCATCTGCACACCCACTGGAGCCACCCCATTTTCCTTGGTCTATGGATTTGAAGCCATATTTCCCATTGAGGTCAAAATTCCTTCTCTCTGAGTCTCCTTGAAGGGATTGATTGATGACAAAGAGTGTAGACAGTCTGCCTACATGAGCTAGAAATGTTTCAAGAAAGAAGACAAAATGCCTTGAACCACTTACAGGCATATCAAAATTGTCTATGTATAATCTATAATAAAAGAGTGATGGTCATAAAGTTTGAAATTAGCGATTTAGTCCTCACACAGAATCCAGGAAATTGGGTTGATCGAGAGAAACCTGGCAAGTTTGAGCCCAATTGGCTAGGTCCTTACATCATTACTGCTACATTTTATTTTGGTGCTTATCAGTTAGCTATGCCTAATGAAGAACAATTGACAGAGCTTATCAATAGTCTCCATCTTCGAAATTTTTATGCATAGCATTAGAGGGCTAGGTTGAAAAATCTTAAAAATATAAAAAAATCGTCACCCTGATGAAAACTTGGCAAACAGGCATCTTAGTGACACCCAAAAAAATGAAAAAATGACAAAAGTAGTAAAGAGAAATAAATTTTTCCAATAGTGAAAACTTGGTAAATAGGCACTTTGGATAAGTACCATGGTGAAAACCTGGCAAATAGGCAACATGCGTAGTCAGTCTTTGCTTCGCCGTCTACTATCATTCCATCTACCTTCATTCCCAAATACATAACCACAACATCTTAACATATTCATGATATTTGTCATAAGCCCCATCATTTCCATCCATGGCTAGCATTGGTTGACATCACGCCTTGCATATCCTTGCCTTTTGTCCTGCGTATGCCCCTCTCCATGTCATTTTGCTCAAATAATCCCTAACTTGTCTAGGGGAAATAATTTTATCATTTGACTATAGTGGGTATCACATATGGTCCTAACATTCATAAAAAGTCTTGAAAAAATCATAAAAAGTCCTAAAAAAGACATAAAAATAAAAAAATGTCCTTAAAAAAACACAAAAACATTCATAAAACATCAAAAATCTCAAAAACAAAGTCAAGTTCATCACATCATTTAAGTCAATCATGTCAGTCAGTATTTGTCATAGTCTAAACTACGTTGTCTCTATGCATTTTCTACATAGGAAAGGTTCATCTTTGAACCCTCGAGACATTAGGTCGGTCCTTCTAGGTTTGTTAAAATAAAATCATGACTCAATCTTCTATCCTTCAGACAAAGTCATTGGTCATGTCAAACTATGAGGTCTTTGAGTGCATGATGTAGGCAAGGCCATCAATCGATGACCCCCAAGTCCACACTAGGTCAGTCCATTAGGGTTCATGACACTGCACTTTCACACACATCAAAAGTCTCTTCAAGTCAAGCAAATCATTCATCAATCCTAAAACTAGAAATCTTTCAAAAAAATTTAAGCAATCACTTCAATCAACATTTCAATCAAATTTGCATGTCAGCACTGGCATGTGGTCAAATCTGTCATCTAGTCAAACTCTATCAAAACAAGTCAACCCATCAAAATATTGGTTCTTCCTTAGATGTGTCCTCTTGAAGAACAAATCTTGTCATTTCTTTATGCTTTTGGATGTGTCCTTCCTAAGCATCATCATCAATATCTAGCATTTTGATGGATTATGTTGACATTCAAGAATCGATCCCCTTGGCATCAACATCATTGAGGATGTGTCCTTCCTAAATTTGGAATCACTTGACATTTGGCAACCTAGACACCATCAACCTTGGCATTTTGACATCAAAACACTTGACATTTGAACACTTGGAAAAACACTTGGAAAACACTATCTATCCTTTGATGGTCATCGTGATACTAGTTCCTTATGTCAAAGGAGCCACGATGTATCATGATGATTGTCCTTGTCCTTTTGATCATCCTACTGCTAGTTTCTCGAGGATGTCCTGACTTCAAGATTTAGAGGAGCAATGACATAGTACGATGATTTTCTTGTCTTTTTTTGGCTATCATGTGGCTAGTTTCTCGAGGATGTCCTAACATTAGGATATAGAGAAGCAATGACATTTCATGCTAGTTTTTTCTGTTTGTGGTTGGTCATGACAAAATGACTATGGTCAATTGTGTTCCCCATATGAGTCATGATCATCCTTGTCTATGACTGCTTGTCCTATGTGATGGTTCGACCTTGCACACTATTGATTTGTCATATCATAGTGTTTGTTGTCCATTACGACAATCCAACCAATGATGATTAGAGTAACGACTATTAGTACTTTGGAAAATCTTGAAGGATTCTTTTCCGCACTAACATGCATTTCTTTTCTCTGCACTAACATCTATCTTCTCTTGTGTCTGGTCCCTTCTCTTCTCTTATCCTCTAATGATATCCTATGACATACAAAAACACAAGTGCATACATGATCATATAGGCATTGCATTAGGTCTCTACACATTCACATAACATGTTAGTCCATACATCATCCATATCATTAAGACACATATATCACATCACAAGATACAATTGTCCATACATATATAGTCATGCATTAACACATTTATAATCAATAAACATGGCATCCATAGAATTAAAGCATTATGCATCCATATAATCATCAATACAACATAACATAGTCATGGAATATAGGTGTAAATAACCATCATGTCATCATGGCATCTCATCATAAGTAGATATCATAAAATGTATACATGGCATAGCATATAAGAGACATTATCATAGGAATCACCAATGCACAAATCACATCACATAGGCATCATATAGTCATCATAACTATATCATCATAAGTATCATCACATGAGCATAAAAGCATCATAATGCATAAAATCACAACACAAATAATGTAGTCTGCATCAAAATATCGTATATATCTCAAAATAATCATGTCACAAGATAAAGTATAGTGGAATCCCAAAAATAGAGCTCACAGGCTCGATAGTCAACATATAAAGTGTCATAACAAAATGTCACTCATTCCTCTTTAAATTTAGAAAAATACATAGACACCCTACATCTCCTCAAAGATAAATAGTGTGAGGGAGAAACATTCTCTAGTTACCTACAAAGGTGGTGAGCTCTAGCTAGTTGTCTCAAGTGCACTCTTCCTAAAAAGGAGTTGGTTGGTTTCTTTGTGATGAACTCCCTGTTGGTTATTTTTTTAGAACCAAACTTAATCTCATTCCTTACCTATGAATCTTCCTAAACTCAATTATTAGCAAGGTTGAGGATTGGACAACACTTAAGTGAAGCATTTAGAATCCCACTTCTCCTCTTTGAGATTTGTGAGACCCAAGAGGGTAATCCAATTCATGCTCATAATATCCCTACATGATCAAGAGCATTTCCTATCACAAATGTATTCCCTAGGAAGTGCAAATAAACTAATAGTGTCAAAGGTCTGGAAGACCCCTTACAAAATTGTTATTTACTGCAGGGAATATGATACTACAAAAGGTTTTTATGGTAATGATTTAAAGTATTTTATGAATTAATTTCCATTCTAAGTCTCTGGCCAGGCTCATCACTAGCCTAGTCAATCACAAGATAAGCTAAAGGAAAGACTAGTGCCCAATCTAAGGGAACAATGGAGTCATACTTTGCAATCAATTATTAATACAACTATAATATAACATCAGTAATCAGGGGACCATTGGCATGCTACTTTGTGGCATCCAACCAATTGTGTTGTAAAACATTGCTTCCTTACCAAATCCTATATCCTTTTCCCACAAACTAATGACCTTATTTTAGCATTAAATCAACTCATTGAATTGAGGCATAAACAAATCCATTCATTCAGTGAAAATGATAGAAGACAAATGAAATTATAATTAACAACTTCATTCATAATTTGCAAGTAAAATACATAGGAGAGCACATATTTTAGAACTAGTACTTTCTTTCATTACTGATATTGCTTTGTAAAACTATTTTAAGGTCAATATACAATATGAATATACCCTAGACTTGCTTCTGATATATTTATCAACTTTTCTATTTACATTCTAATGCTCTCTAAGCATAGCTTTTTCCTAGACCTTTCTTAGACTCAAAATTTTCTGAACTCTCTAACTCGAGCCATGAAATCCCCTTTATAAATAGGGGAGAAAACAAGCATCCGACTAAGTTACAATTTCATTTCACTTCATTTCAAAAAACCTAATTTTAACCAATTTTCAAGAAACTCCCCAAGTGGTTTTATGTAATCATTTGAGAACAGGGGAAGAAAAAAGATAAAATAAATGTGTAGGGTACCATAGTAATTGTGGCCACATCCACATTGAACAAAAATATTTTGTCTCATACTAATCGGAGGACTTCCACATCAGCATGGAAGAGTAAAATACCAAAACCATGGACATATTGAAAAGAACACCTCCTATGCAAAGACCATGGTGTCATAAAAAAAAAACAAGAAGACTCTATTCTCCAAGTCATCAACATTAGAGAATGCTCGACCACTCCTTGTTCATAATGAAATTGGAGGAACCATCACCACATCATCATTGGAGCTTTCATATGGCACCAAAGAGAGAAGATATTGACCATATATTGAGTCAGTGTCACCTTTAGCATCTGAAGGACTATCAAAGAGCACAATGGGATAATTATGTTTTTCCAGGAAAGCCCTATGATTCTTGACCTTCTCTTGGCCTTCTTCACAGGCTTAGCCAGCTCCTTGCCCTTAAACTTGACCAATTCTTCTGAAAATGGTCCTATTTCTTAAGTTGTAGGTATTCTATACAATTTATTGTCTTGTGGCCTCGATCCCTCCTCTTACCCTTTGAAACCACAGAGGCTGCCTAATTTTCTTGCTCATATACAAACATATCCTCATGACACTCAAACACACTAAGCCAACTAGACCTCCTAACTAGTTGAATTGGCTAACCCATATTTCCCATATCATAGAACTAGCTATTCTTAAATGAGTAGAAATTGACAACTAAAAAGACTCTAAATAAAAGTTGCAGGGAAACATGCCTACAAACCTAGACAATCACAACCAGTCCCAGAAAAGGAATTCCTAAACGAACTAGAGCATGAATGACATAGATACCAATTGAAAAATAAGTCAACTATGACAAGAAAATTTACCTTTCAACTCAGGGAAAATTAACACAAACACACTTCTTCACTAACCCACACCTCACATTCACTACAGACTGAAAGATGGTGAGAACAAACAACAAGCAATCTGCATTAAATAGAGAATTTGGATCATGCAAAAATTAATGATTCAAGAGTTCCTCGTGTGAGAGAGTTGATAACTTAGGAGCTTAGCTTTGAATCTTGGCCATTGATCTTAAAGCATTTAAAACTTTATCCATGGTGATCATGAGCATCATTTTTTGGCCTTTAGTAACTTGTTCCTAGAAAACAACGATGCCACCTCAAATGTTTCCATGCTTTCTATTAATCTTGACATATCATGTGTGATATGACAATTAACATGCATCATCAACTCAATTTGTGCCCTTCATTAATATCGGTGAAGTACATAAGACTGACATTTTGAAGAGAAAAGTTCCTTCCACACTTCATCGCTCATTGTCGGCCTCCCCCAAATTCTAGGGTGCAATCAATGATGAGAGTATTATTGTGATGAAGTTCATCCTGTTGGATCATCTTGCTTTAAAACCATATCAACAGTTTGCTACTTTCTCCTTTTAATTATATGATGTCCTCAGGATTCTACCATGTTTCCTTTTTATTCAATAGTTGTCACTTATCATTGATACATCTCATCCTTCATCAACTCCATCAGCGATGCAAGCATCCATGCGATGACATCTTATCCCTTGGATCTATGGCCAATCCTCAATCACATTCATTTTCCCATTGCACATTGCTAATTTAAACTTCACACCTTCGATCCTATTAGCAATGGGAGATATAGTGAAGAGGCCAAGTTAAGACACATACACCTGCATGAGAATCAACGACACAAAAGACATCACACATAAGATTTATTTAGATTATCGAAAGAGACTTTGAACATACAACTTCATCACTCATCGCTATTTTGAAGCTTAAGCTTTGGAGTAAATCCACGATGAGAGATAAAATGAAAAAGCACCAGGCCATCGCTCATCGCTAATTATCCTCATATAGTTTGCAAGCAATTAGCGATGAGAGATCCCCACAATGATATTGAATACATGTATTGTGTATCACTAATATAGAACTTAGCATTCAAAACTCATCTGTGATATGCGAAACATGAGAGATCCACCATATCGCTCATCGCTATTTAAAAATTACCATTTCATAATCATCTACGATGAGCAATGAAATGAAGAACAAAAGACTGGTGGCCATCGCTTATTGCTATTACAATTATTAGGGCTCAAAATCCATTAGCAATAGGAAAAACTTCAACAATACAAGGAGAAGCAAGGGGCATCGCTCATCGTGCATTGATATCAGGAGCTCCAAAATCTATCTGCGATGAGTGATAATAAAGAAATATCCCTCATTGCTCATTGTGTTTTTGAAACTTACACTCTAGAAGTAATCTGCGATGAGTGATAAAGAGAGATGGCCAACGGGACTTAAGTGAAAAATTTTCTAATGAAGGGGACCCTCTAGGACTATATGAGAAAAGGGGCTCAAAATCTTCTAAGTCAAAAATGAAACTTAGACCTAAGCTTGGGGAATCAGTAGCCCGACGATTGTGAATGGCATCAGATGTTTTAATGTGACCGGAAGTTGGCAATATGAAGTCAATAATGAAATAGAATGTTGTAAGCATTCAGAGCCAAGGGTTTCTTAAGGAAGGATTCCATGTTAATGCAATAACCCTTCAATAGTTATGACAAGTTGAACCCTAAGCCCTTAGATACCTACCTAACACTCCAAAAATAATGAGGATTTGAAATGGAACACAATTTTTTTCCAAGTTCCATCAGTGGCTCTAGTTGGGGACATCTATTTCTCTAGAACAGAGTGAGAATTCAGAATCTCAGGTGAAGCAAACCAAGAAAAGAGGAAAAAAACCAAGGATGAAGCAAGAGAACCAAAATTGAACCAAACAACATATGTACAATATTTACATAAAATACAAGGCCAAACCAGTCTTAAAATTGGTGCCTACCTCTGTCAAAAACCCTATTTTCCACTATTTGCACCATGCCCAAGCTAAAAACATTATCATGAATGGTCCACTAGTTGATCATGCTACAATTACTATGTTCAACAATTATAGACATGTGCTTGATCATGCACTCATCTCTCTCATTCATGTCCCTCTGTGTGTTGTAATTAGGTGTTAGCTGAAATATGTGATTATTGTAGCACTTCATCTAACTCAACTTATCATTATATTTTATCAAATTCTCACTTAATTGGTTTGAGAAAGTGAAACATGCATATTCTATTTGACTGATATAAAATTCATCAGGACCAACATCATACCCATCTTGTTCAATAAACAAGAAACACTAATATATAGGCTCCTTTTCAATATAGTGTTTACATTCATCGGAACCATATAAATCAATTATGTTGCCCAATGCTCCATTTTTTTGAAAAACCAATTTCTCATAGTCCAAAACACTTTCACTTTTTTCTTAGAGAAAAATCCTTCTTATAAAGGGAATCATTCATACCATTCCAAATATCAAAAATAATTTCTATTTTAGGATCCATACCATAATTTGATTCTTCTTCCCAGTCATCATCTTTCAACTGGAAACAATTTTTTCAAAAGATGGATCAACTAGCTTGGAATTGATATGATCATAAGTAGGGTTTTCAATTGTATTTTCAAATGATAGGTTTACTGACTCATAGGAATGATGACAATTTGAACACATATTTTTTTCTTCTAAGTTGAATTTTTAATTTCCTTTCTTGGCAGAACCTTGGTCAAGAACAACCATGCCTATTTCTGTCACAAGATCTACACATCCTACTTCTGCTTTATGTGAACATTCAAAAACCCAACCATGCTAACTATCAGTACCAATACCATCATTAGAATTAGGTTCCAGACTTTGAATATAGGAACTCTTGTCTTCAAATTTAACACCAATCATACCATCATGATCTTCTGATTCTAAAGTAGTTAAAATGCTTTGCAAGGTTCTATCATAGGAAATCTATTTATCTACTAGTAAAGGAAAAATTTCATGAGTACTGACACAGTCAAATTCCTTGAGCAAAAAAGGTTCCTTCAATTTCTCCTCACACAGAGGTTTGTATTCCTTATGAGAGTAATTAAAATTTCAACCTTCATTGCCCTAGTTATCACCTTTTGATAATACACCAACAATATTTGTAAGTATGACAACATCATCATTCATATTGTTATGCATACATTCACCTTTAGAATCATCCTTATCCATACTTTGAGTAACTTCCTGATCTGTGTTACTAAGGTCAACATCCTTACCATTTTGAAACCTGATTGTTTGTTCATAGTCATGCTTGCTTCCTCAACAATTCTGATCCAATCAATTATTTGATAAAAATCTTAAGGCTTTAATTCCTTAGGAAAGTTACTAAGCCCTGGCTTAGAGATGTCATAGAATAAATCAATGCAAACTAAATCCTTAGGTCTTAACCTCTTATGGATTTCCAAGGAATCCAAAAACCTTGCTAATAACTTGTATGGTGGTTCCTCTTCATGCTAGATAATCTTAGAATTATCAATTTTTGATCATTATTATCTAAACACTATTGAAAATTGTCCTGAGTTTACCCAAGATCAATATGTTGTCAAAATGAACAAAATGAGACATCAATAATTCCATCACATTGATAATTCTTTTCCTCCTTGTTTATTTCATCTTCATGATGTGTATCCAAAGAACAAACACTTGCAGCCATATACCCTTTCATCGTTGAGTATTTAATAGTATTTTCAATGTCCATAGTAATATAATATGCCTGTTGTAATGTTGTAGGCTCTTTATCCCTTATCAAATAACTCATTTTATTGTCAAAAACACCTAGATATATAATTAAACACTATGCATCACTAGGTCTCAAATACTTAGGAATATCATTTACTACTTTCATGAATATGAGATTAAAAGAAGGAACTAACTCTTCTTCCTCTTGTTGGATTTCCATAAATCTTCTTCATATCTCATTTGGACTAATCCTTTCACCAAATTTTTCTACAAATGGTATCATAAAAGCTTCCCATTAAACTATAGAATAGATTGGTAAATATGAGTACTAGTCTCGAGCATCCTCTTTTACTGACTGAGCAAACAACTTCATGACAACATCCTCAAGATTTATTTCAAAATCACCCATCAGATCTATGAATGGATTTAATTTTTTGGAAGCTAACTTAGATTTTTCCCCTTTAAATTTTGGTAAATGTTTCCTAATGTCATCAGGAATCTTGTTAGGAAAACTCCTGTTACATCTAAATATTAAAGACTTATATCTCTAAATAGAGAACTTCCTTTGAGGGTATTCTAAGAATTGCATGAATGACATAATTGTACTTGATGTTCTACTAGAAAATACAAGGGAATGGTACATTTCTCTTGTATCTTTATTTATTCTTCAAATACTAACTTTATGGAAAATGAGAAACTAACTCTTCATGATTATAAAGACACCAAACTTAAATGTACTTTATTCCATAAAACCATTTAAAAAGGAAAATTATAGAAATACACATACTTCTTCCATTCCATTTAGATATTAAAAATTTCAACTTAGATGTGTGAAAAATGACCGTCACTATTCCATTCCTTAGTGCTTTCACTCATTAAATTAGGAATAAAGTATTTCGTCCATATCTCTAAAATGGCTTTCATACAAAATTATTTCTTCTTTCAAGTAAAAATAGGGGAAAAATACCTGGATATGTTAGCAGATATCACACTTTATCAAGTTCTTTGCATAGAGTCTCCACCTCCTTTTTAGAGGATTAAACTTCAACCATATGAAGTCACTTTCACCAGTCAATTTCTCTTTAAGATTCGTTGTCTTTCAACATTTTCATTGGTATAGAGTTCTTCGGAGTTGCCACCCACTTTCAGTGAGAACTTTGTATTAAGAACCTCTATAACTCTATCAAGGAAAATTGATGTACTACAAATATTTTCCCAAGTAACTCCCCAATGTAGTTGCCATTTATGTTGGTTATTTTTTTAGAACCAAACTTAATCTCATTCCTTACCTATGAATCTGCAAGAACTCAATTGTTAGCAAGGTTGAGGATTGGCCAACACTTTAGTGAAGCATTTAGAACCCTACTTCTCTTCAGGCTCTGTGAGACCCAAGATGGTAATCCCATTCATGCTCATAATTTCCCTACTTGATCAAGAGAATTTCCAATCATAGATGTATTCCCTAGGAAGTGCAAATAAACCAATAGCATCAAAGGTTTGGAAGATCCCTTATGGAATTGATATTTACTATAGGGAATACGATACTGCAGAAGGTTTGTATGGTATGATTTAAATTATATTATGAATTCATTTCCATTCTAAGTCTCTAGATAGGCTCATCACTAGCTCAGTCAATCACAAGATAAGCTAAAGGAAAGACTAGTGCCCAATCTGAGGGAACAATGGAGTTATACTTTGCAGTCAATCAGTAATACAACTATAATTTAACATTAGTAATCAAGGGACCATTGGCGTGCTACTTTGTGGCATCCAACTCATTGTGTTGTAAAACATTGCTTCCTTACCAAATCCTATATCCTTTTTCCCACAAACTAATGACCTTATTTTAGCATTAAATCAACTCATTGAATTAAGTCATAAACAAATCCATTCATTTAGTGCAAATGACAAAAGACAAATGAAATTATAATTAACAACTTCATTCATAATTTGCAAGGAAAATAAATAGGAGAGCACATATTTTAGAACTAGTTTTATTTCATTATTGATATTGCTTTGTAAAACTATTCTAATATCAATATATAGTATGACTTATACCCTAGAATTGCTTTTGATATATTCATCAATTTTTCTATTTACATTCTACTGCTCTCTTAGCATAACTTTTCCTAGACCTTTCTTAGACTCAAAATTTTCTAACTCTCTAACTCAATCCATGAAATCCCCTTTATAAATAAGGGAGCAAACAAGCTTCTGACTAAGTTACAATTTCATTTCACTTCATTTCAAAAATCCTAATTTCAATCAATTTTTGAGAAACTCCCTAGGTGGTTTTATGTAATCATTTGAGAATAGGGGAAGACAAAAGAAAAAAATGTGTAGGGTACCATAGTCATTGCAACCATGCCCATGTTGAACAAAAATATTTTGTATCATTCCAGCTGGAGGACTTCCACATCAACATGGAAGAGTAAAAGACCAAAACCATGGACATATTGAAAAACACACCTCCTATGTAAAGACCATGGTTTCACAAAAAAAAAATAAGGAGAAGACTCTATTCTAAGTCATCAGCATCGGAGAATGCTCGACCACTCCTTGTTTGTGATGAAATCGGAGGAACCATCACCACATAATCATCAGAGCTTTCATATGGCACCAAAAAAAGAAGATATTGGCCATATCCTGAGTCAGTGTCACCTTCAACATCTAAAGGACTATCAAAGAGAACAATGGGAGAATTATGTTTTCCCAGGCAGGCCCTGTGATTCTTGTCCTTTCTCCTGGCCTTCTTCAAAGATGTAGTTGGCTCCTTTCCCTTAAACTTGACCAATTCTTCTAAAATTGTCTTATTTCTTAAGTTGTAAGTACTATGAGCAATTGCTTTCTTCTTGTGACCTCGAGCCCTCCTCTTACCCTTTGAATCCTTAGAGGCTTCCTGATTTTCTTGCTTAGGTACATACATATCCTCGTAACACTCAAACACATTAAGTTAGCTAGACCTCCTAACTGGTTGAATTGGCTTACTAGGCATTCCCATCTCACAGAACTAGCTAGTCTTAAATGAGCATAAATTGACAACTAAAAAGACTCTGAAAAGTTACAGGGAAACACGCCTACAAACCTAGACAATCACAACCAGACCCAAAAAAGGAATTCCTAAACAAACTAGAGCATGAATGACAGAGAGCCCAATTGAAAACTAACTCACCCAGGACAAGAACGTTCATCTTTCAACTCAAGAAAAATTAACACTCACACACTTCTTCACTAACCCACACCTTGTTAAATATCCAAGATACTAAGAGGGGGGATGAATAAGTATCTTCTTAAATTTTCTGAACAAACACCATCCAATTATTGCAATGAATAGAATAGTAAAGACAATCAAGATCATTAACAAAGTATGAAATAATTCAACACATGAACACATGGATTTTTACATGGAAAACCCAAAATGGGAAAAACCACGGTGAGTGTTAGCTCACAATATAGTATAAATATTTATAGAATATTACAAAATATTGTGGCTCACTATTAGGACCCACTCTCCAAAACAAAAGGCTCACTGCCTACAAAATTACAAAGACAAAATGGCTTAGAACCACAAGGTGAATAGATAATATACACCTAACTAGTGTTGATTCAGTTATGGTGATGCTCAATAAACCGACTCAACACACTTCATCATTTTTTTCCTTCTTCACATTCAAATTCGCAACTCAATCTTCTATCTCTTTCAGTCTTCAAAAATTGTCTAATATATATACTTGATTTGTCTGCAAGCATCAATTAGGTTGGCCTAATTAGATGCACTTCTTATTCATCAAAAATACCAACTGTCAGCTACAAACTTTCACAAAATATTCCAAAAAGAAATTAAACCACACAACACACTACATCATGTTAGCATAGACCACATATATCCACAAAATAAATTGATTCACCATTACATAATTTATCCATTTGATCGACCAAGGATAGACCAAATTGCAAAATTGTAATCAACAGAATAATGTTGATACACCATACGAGCATCTGAGTACATGAAATATTGAATGTATATGCTCCCAACATCCATAAAAAAATTTCCAAAACTTCTCATAGCAATAATCACCAAAAAACATTTGCAAACCAAAATACCAGAGGATGTACCAAAATACTAGAGGATGTACCAAAATACCGGTTCAAATACTAGACTAGAATACCAGATCAAACTCAAACTTGATCTTGCAATTGCAACTCATATATCATGGTGACATCAATGACAATACAAAACAACAAAACTAGATGTTCTTTATTTTTCCAACAATCTCCCCTTTTGTCATTGATGGAAATATGTGCCAAAATTTCAAAATAAAACTTGCAACAACTTTAACATTCTTATTCACAACACTCTCTCCCTAACACTAGTATTTCACCATTCTTCACTCACCATTCTTCACTCCCCCTTTGACATCAAGGACAAAGGGAATCCCAAAATTGAAATATGAAAACAAAGAAAACAAAGAAGCATTCATTAACAAGAGGATGGGGAGCCTTGAAGCTCCTTAAGAATACCTTCCCATGCAGATTTACCATTCTCCCAGCTATCCTTTGCAGCAATCAACATTTTTTTTAGGAATTCAGACTGTACCAAAATTTCTTCTGCACTATCCAAAGTATCAAGAGTCATTTATCTTCTCAAGTTTTTATGTGCTTGCTAAAGCCTTTCCAACCAGATTGTATTCCACTCTTATGATGTCACTTAATTGACTGAATTTTCTGATAATCTCTTCTTTCTACCTTTGTAAAACAAATAATTTATCTTTATGTGCAGAAATGGCATTCCAGGTCGATCCATCTCTGTCTTTGGATATACTATAAGTACTAGAGACAGTAGTCAACTGAGACTCAATGGAGTCCTTAAAATCCTTAATGTTCTGGATTGCATCTTGGCACTTCAAGCAATAAGCAAGGACAACATTTTCTTTTGACTCACAGATCTTCACATCTTCCAAGTACTTTTCAACATTTGACTGTGCAAGAGAAAAAATTTCATGTAATGTTAATAGCCTTTCCTCTGCTAGTTTCTCTCAACCTCATGTTTAGTCTTTTCACCAAGCCCGAAGGTATACTCCTTGAAAGAATCCAATAACAATATTAAATTTTCAACTGAAGAAAGAGATGCATCTAGAGATGTACCAGGTGTGACCTCCTACAAAGCCTTAACAACATCTTTAATGAGTTATGTTCCTTTCTAATGTGCTTCAAGAATTTCCTTCCTTCTGGATGCCTACAATGCATCTCCTAACACCACTTTATGAGTTGGAGTCATATTCTCCACATCAACATAACCTTTAATCATAGGAAGTTGTAAAAGCGCTTGAGGAATTATTGGTTGGAATTGGATTTTTTTGGACAACAAACCTTTCAATACATCATTACTGGAGGAATATTCTCTGAAATGCTTAAGAGAATTTACAATCTACTTTTGACTTTCTTCATTTTTCCCAGCAGATTCCTCAATTTTCTTTTCTTCCTCTTTCCTTTCCTTTTCTTCTTCCTTCTCTTCTTCAACTTTCTCTTCTTCTTCTTCTTCTTCTTCTTCTTTCTTTTCATCCTTTTCATTTTCATCTTCATCTTTTTCTTCATCCATGTTACCTTCATTGTTATTTCCTTTATCTTCACCTTCATCTTTTTCTTCCTTAGCATTATCTTTGCCATCATTATTCTTTTCACCTTCAATCTACTTTGAAGAAGCATCATCATGTTTTTCAAGCTCAACTTCATCTTCATTCTACTTCTCCTTTTCTAAAGGATCATTTTCGCCACTGGCATCATTTTCAACATCATTGTCTTTAGAGATACCTACATTAACTGTATCAAGAGGAATATCTTCCTCGACATTTTTAGTAGAGACATCTTCATTGGTTTTAAGCATGCCATATTTTTCTGCCGTATCTTGTATGACTTTTTTTGTTTCCTTCCTTATCTTCTTTATTTGATTTTTATCCTTAGTTAGCAGAATATTAACCCTTTTCTTCATCCAGAACAAGTCTACACATATCTTCTTCAAAGTGTCCAAATCATCTGGCGTTAGAGAAGACCCAATTTTATGAAATGCAATGTTCCTGATTTTCTCTTCAAGTTCAACATCCTTTGATCTCCTTTTCATCAAATTTGTCCACATATTCTCAGGTACATCTTGTTTTATATCATCCCATTTGACTTCCAAGATGATTATATATTGAATGACAACTAAAATCAAAGTTTCCTTATCCTATTTTTCATCATTATCATAATATTTTGTTGTGGGCTTCAACATGTTCTCAAAATGTAACAAAAAATTGAGAGTTGTCTCTAATTTGAAGTGAGGGCCAAGACTTACCAAAGTGTCCTTTTTTTTTCCTTGGTCCAGAGAGGCATCTTCAAACACATTTGCTTCCTTTGGTCTTGGTTTGATGTGCACATGAATACCAAAGTCCTTCTCTTCATCTTCCTCAGAGGATGATACAATATGCACTCTTTAGAACTAACACCTTCACTAGAGGACACATTTCATCTCTTCTTCCTTACTAATTTTTTTGTTGGATCATCCTCTTCTTCCTCTTGATCATCAGAGACACTAAAATTATTTTCCCTCATATCTTTTTCTTTCTTTCTTTTACCAGGAATCATAGGAGGAGTCTCTTTCCTCTTCCCAAATCTTGTAGTTGGTCCAGAAGGAGCTGGACCTTTACCTTTGTCAGCAACACTAGGTCCAACACTTGCTGCAAGGGCTGTAGAAGTGGTAGAAGGAGCAATCCTGCCAGATCTCCTTGGTATTGATGATTCTCCCTCCTTCTTACTCATATCTCTACTTAGTGCAATCTACTCATTAGTGAAGCCTACTTCCTTAAGCTTCTTTTCAACATTCTTTCTTATTTTTGGCTTCATGTGTTCCATATGAACTTCCATAGTCTTTTTCGCATAAGTCCCAATTCTAGGTTCATCGACATCTTTTGGACTTTTTAGTAGTATCTACACATAGCCTTCGACTTCATTTTTTGTGATCATATCCAAGTAGTTGAATCCACACGGTCTGGGGCTCAATGGCTTCAATCAGACATTCATATGATGAAACATGAAATATTATGTCATTTATGTACTTCTCAATGATTTTATTCAGAATTATTTCTCTCTCATTCATATCACTTTTGACCATAGCAAAGAATGTTGTTAGAGAATTTTCTTGAGCCTTCAGATCACCCAAATTATACATGTAATCAAGGATTTGATGTGCCACTAGTCTAGATGAGTCCAAAAACACTTCCTCATTCTTTACAGGAAGTTTCTTCATGAAATAGAACAAACATACAATCAATGAGCCGAATTTAAAATCATACTTCCTTTCTTTTGTTGACTTCAAATTCTCAAGCAATTGTTGCTGGAGGATCTCACATAAGTCATACTCTACACCATTGACTACCATATCAAAACCAGTATAAATAGTTATGGCTGAAACAAAGTTCTTTATGTTGGTGAAGTATATTTTATGACCAATCATGATAGCAGTGTACTTCACAACCAGATTAGTGATGGACTTTTTCACTAAATATCTCTTGTCAAATGTGGCTCCTATGAGTTCCTTTACTACTTCATTCTTCATGGATTTCAATATAGGTATGGGTCCTTTATCCCAAAGACCGGTAACAACCCTAATTGCCTCCTTAGTTATCAGATGTGGTTGGTTAGTCCACATGAATTTATCATGTATTATATTTAGGACTAGTTTCACAAAATCTGTCATCAACCATAAAGCTATAGTTGGGAAAGTTGTTCCATCTGTCTAACCTCTTCGCCACCAAATTTGAGTATTTAGGTTTTACCAAGAAACTATCTCCAGTAAGCTCATTCTGCCAAATGTTGGTCAATTTGTCGTGATTGAAATCCTTAGTCTTTACTTGAATATACATTCTTGTATCCTTGGTCAACATGACCCCATGAGGGATTGATGAGAATGTGCACATAGGTTCATCTTCATATACCTTCATAAAATATATTTTGTATGATGGCCTAGGTATTTCTAATGCATTAACAACTACAGGGGTTTCCATTCTTCCAATTCTAAATTCAAACAAACCCACAATTTCATAGAAAAGTAGAGTACCTTTTTCTTCACGATGAACCAATACTAGGGTTTACATGGCTTGAACTCCAAATCACTTCAAGAATGCTCCAAAATATCTTTGATTTATTCAAATGCACGAGTGATTAAAATGACTTACTAAATCATTTTATAAAATGTTAATCTGCCCTGGATCGCATTAAATGTGGTAGGATACAAAAAGATGCTAAAAACATTCTTCTCAACACATAAAAAACCCTAATTTTCTCTACAAACATCATGCATGCATAATTTCTTCTAGTTTCTTTTGCAAAACCTCTGCCTCACTATACCTTACAACATATCCTCATGTCTAAGACTAACACACTAAATATCAAGAGGGTTCAAGTAATTTCCTGTTAAAGCTCCCCCTAAGACCTTGCTAGGTCTAATTCCTGGAGGAATTGTCTATACTGGATGAGGGAACAAGCACATATGTTGTTTCAGGCTCTTCTTTCTTTCTCCAAATTTTGTTCATCTCTTGCTTCATTTCTTCTTCCTCAATTTTCTTTACTGGTTCATTTGTTCCATTTTTAGGGTCTTCCTCAAGTTGTTAGGCTTCTCTAGAGGAACCAAACTCTGATACCAATTGTTAAATATCCAAGATACTGAGAGGGGGGTGAATCATTATCTTCTTAAATTTTCTGAACAAATACCGTCCAATTATTCCAATGCATAGAAAAATAAAGACAATCAAGATCATTAACATAGCATGAAATAATTCAACACATGAACACCATGATTTTTATGTGGAAAACCTAAAATGGGAAAAACCACAGTGAGTTTTAGCTCACAATATAGTATATCTCATTATATAATATTACAGAATATGGTGACTCATTGCCAGAACTCACTGTCCAAAACAAAAGGCTCACTACCTACAAAATTACAAAGACAAAATGGCTTACAACTAGAAGGTGAACTGATAATATACACCTAACTAGTGTTGATTCAGTTTTGGCGATGCTCAATAAACTGACTTGACACACTTCATCATATTCACCCTTCTTCACATTCACATTCATAGCTCAATTTTCTATCTCTGTTAGTCTCCAAAAACTATATAATATATATACCTGATCTATCTGCAAGCATCAATTAGGCCTAATTAGATGCACTTCTTATTCATCAAAAATACCAACTATCGGTTACAAAATTTCACAAAATTTTCCAAAGAGAAATTCAACTACACAACATGCTACATCATGTCAACACAGACTACATATATCCAAAAAACAAAATTGATTCACCATTACATAATTTATCCATTTGGTTGGCCAAGGATAGACTGAATTGCAAAATTGTGATCAACAGAATAATGCCAATACACCATACGATCATCTGAGTACATTAAATCTTGAATGTACATGCTCCCAAAATCCATAAACCATTTCCCAAAACTACTCGTAGCAATAATCACCAACAAACAATTGTGGATCAAAATACAGAGGATGTACCAAAATACTAATTCAGATACCAGACCAAAATATTAGATCAAACTCAGACTTGATCTTACAGTTGCAACTCATATATCATGGTGACATTAATGAAAATACAAAACAACAAAATTAGATGTTCTTCCTCATTTTTCCAACACACCTCACATTCACTGCACACTAAAAGATGGTGAAAATGAACAACAAGAAATCTACATTAAATAAAAAATTTGGAGCATGCAAAAATTAATGATTGAAGAGTTCCTCCCATGAGCAAGTTGATAACTTAGCAGCTCAACTTTGAATCTAGGTTGTCAATCTTAATGCATTTAAAACTTCATCCATGGTGATCATGAGAATCATTTTTTTTCCTTTAGCGACTTTTACCTAGAAAATAGCAATGCCACCTCAAATGTTGCCACATTTTCTCTTAATCTTGATTAATCATGTGTGATCTAACAATTAACATGCATCACCAACTCAATTTGTTTTCCTTCATTAATATCGATGAAGTACATAAGACTGACATTTTGAAGAGAAAAATTCCTTACACACTTCATCTCTCATCATGGGCCTCCCCCAAATTCTAGGGTGTAATCAACGATGAGAGTATTATCATGATGAAATTCATCCCGTTAGATCATCTTGCTTTAAAACCATATCAACAATTAACTACTTTCTCCTTTGCGTTATATGATGTCCTCAAAATTTTGGCACATTTCCTTTTCATTCAATAGTTGTTTCTTATTGCTGACACATCTCATCCTTCATTAGCTCCCTCAGTGATGCAAGCATCCATGTGATGACATCTTATCCCTTGGATCTATCACCCATCCTCGATCACTTTCATTTTCCCATCACACATCGCTAATTTAAACTTCACACCTTGGATCCTATTAGCAATGCGAGATATAGCAAAGAGGCCAAGTTAAGACACGTACACCTGCATGAGAATCAACAATACAAAAGACATCACACATAAGATTTATTCAGATTAGAGAAAGAGACATTGAATTCATCGCTCATCACTATTTTGAAGCTTAAGCTTTGGAGTAAATCCATGATGAGTGATAAAATACAAAAGCACCAGGCCATCACTCATCGCTAATTATCTTCATCGAATTTGCAAGTAATTATAGATGAGAGATCCCCACAATGATATTGAATACTTGTGTCACGTATCGCTAATATAGAACTTAGCATTCAAAACTCATTTGCAATTTGTGAAGCATAGGAGTTCCATCATATTGCTCATTTCTATTTGAAAATTACCATTTCATAATCATCTGCAATGAGAGATGAAATGAAGAACAAAACACTGGAGGCCATCACTTATCGTTATTACAAGAATAGGGCTCAAAAGCCATTAGTGATAGGCGAACCTTCAATGATACAAGGAGAAGCAAGGAGCATCGCTCATCATGCATTGATATCAGGAGCTTCAGAAGCTATCTACGATGAGAAATAACAAAGAAATACCACTCATCACTCATCATTGTTTTGAAAATTATACTCCAGAAGTAATCTACGATGAGCAATAAAGAGAGATGACCAACGTGACTTAAGTGAAAAATTTTAAGCACGTGTTCATAACTTTTTCTAATGAAGGGGACCCTCTAGGAAAATATGATAAAAGGGGCTCAAAAGCTTCTAAGTAAAAAATGAAAAGGATGTAAACACCAAAAACACTCTTTACTTAACCTTATAAAAATAAGAAACTCAGATATAAGCTTAGGGAATAGGTTACCTGATGACTTTGAATGGCGTAAGATGATTTAATGTGATCGGCAATGAATAATAGGAAGTCAACAATGAAATAGAACGTTGTAATCATTCAGAGCCAAGGGTTTCTTAAGGAAGGATTCCAAGTTAATACAATAAGCCTTCAACAGTAATGAAAAGTTGAACCCTAAGCCCTCAGATACCTACCCAACATTCCAAACAAAAAAAGGATTTGAAATAGAACACGAAAACATTTTTGTAGGTTCCATCACTCCCATCTTGAGTTGGCTCATAATTTGCATCTCCAATGTATTACCACCTTGTAGATGTCATTGAGAAGGGTACCACTATTGAAAAATCCCTCATTGCTAAAGGGCTCATCAAAATATTTAAAGAGGATAGAAAAATGATGTTAATGATGGTGTCACATACACTAAGCATATCCAGGTGTAGTAACAGAAAAATAAGCCTTTTTCTTGCTCGGTTTGTTAATTGACATTAAAGCTGAATTAATCATGTATTGGAGTGGTGTTGTAATGTGTTGTACACATTCACACTATTCTAGGACCTTTTTTTAACTAAAACATGCCTTAATTGATCCTTTAAAAAGGTGTTGTGAAGTGTTGTAACACACTTTCACACTTTTCTAGGATATTTTTGCTTAATTAAGCCTTATGGGCCCCTTTTTGAATAAAATGTACATAATTTGTACCTTTTTAAGTGTTGTAAAGTTTTTTAAGGAATTTTCACACTTACCTAGGTGGTCTTAATTAATTGTGGTTAATTGGAGTTATTAACCCCCTTTTGATTCAAATTTAGGCCTTAATTTTGACACCTCCCGAAGATCTTTCCCAACAATTCTAATTTAATTAACAAAGTATTTCATCGGGAAAATTTTGGTCCTGGTAAGTTTATCCAAGACCCATTCACCCTTAATGACGAATGGGTCCTCCCTTAATAGGATCCCCCTTTCTTAGTTGATCTAGAATGGGTTTTTAGCCTTCTTTCAGTCCCCCGAAGCTTGGTCCTAGAAACTTAGCCAAGACCCATTCACCCAAGGTGGCGAATGGGTCCTCCCTTAATGAGACCCCCTTTTTGAATTTAATTCTGGCGGGAATTTAATTATCTTTCTTTCTAGATCTAGTGTTGGCATTAATTCTTTGAATTTTGGGGTTAATCTCCTAATTTAGTATAAATAAGGGGTTAATTCACATAGTTTAAACTAATATTTTCAAGAGAGCATCCTAATAATTTTCAAGAGCAATATAGAGCATTGCAAGAGAATTCATAAGGAATTACAAGGTAGATTTCAAGAGTTTATTATAGCAATTCGAAGGTATATCATCATGTCAAGGGTGTAATGCATTCATGTGTGTAGAGCTAAGAAGTTAATGTTGCATTGAGGATCCATTTAAAAAGCATCATATTACATCCAAGATCCACATTCTTCATGGCCATTCCATGATATTTTGCGGATTTACTTCACAAGACATAATCCAAGGTGACATCATTTACATATTTCACATTTCATGCTTCATTTTATCATTTGGTTTAATTACCTACAAGGGGTTTAACTAAGGAAAACCCCAATTCACTAAAAAATCAACAAGTTTTCTTGCTCTTGAGTGTGTGATTGCAGATTTACATGTTCAAGATCATGTTGATCAAGATTTTGGAGAAAAATTGTCAAAGTTGCAAAGTTGTAAAAGTTGTCATTCAAAGTGCAAGATCACAGAAAGAGCTCTACAAAATTAATTGTAGACTTCTAGAATTTGACAACAAGGATTTTAAGAGTGTAGACTACATCAAGGAACAAGATATTGAAATCAATTTTCAAAAACCCTAAATGGACCCATATACCACTGAAGGCGAATGAGTCCTCTATAGCTCTAAAACAACAACTTTCTGGCCACACACACTACTTTTTGTACTCTAAAAACATCCCCCATTGTTTCTATAACAGTTAGGTTGCATTTTTGGTTGTTATTAGCATCTTATTTTGTATAATTTGAGGTGTTTAGGGCCTTGAAAAATAAGTGGTCCATCACTTTGTCAGCTTATTGTGGTTGACCCTATTTTTCCCCTATACATCAAATCCACACTGTTTTCGTTAACATATTAAGAGTACAAATGCCACAAGGAATAAAGATCCCTCAATTTGAGAATTATGGTGGGAAAGGATATCTTGTAAGTCATGTTTCTACCTTCACATCCTTATGTAGTGATCTTATCTTTGAGGATAAACTGTTGGCTAAGCTATTCCCTAGATCCTTGAAAGATACTGCCTTAGAGTGGTTTTCATACTTTCTAAACAATTCAATTGGTTCATTCAATGAACTGATTGATTCATTTTATAACCACTTCCACATTCACATGGGCCCCAAAATGACCCTTACTAATTTAATGACATGCAAACAAAAAGAGGATGAGAAAGTGGTTAATTTCATAGGAAGATATCAAACACTTTATTCACAAGTGAGCATTAAGATTCATGATGTTGACCTTCAAAGAATGTTCATTTCCAACTTACAAGATAAAATCCAAAGAAAAATTGAAATGTTGAGACTTCCATCCTTCACATAGTTATGTACAACCCTTTGTGACCATCAAAACTTGACTGGCAGTCGTGATGTGAAAAATCCCCCTAGTTGTCCTAAAAATTCCGAATCCACAACTCAAAATAATTATCAACCATTCAAGAAACAAAACAAGGTAGTTTTACAATTAAATCCTTGTCAAACAAGTCAACAAAACAATAATCATGTGGCTTCTATGAAAATGACAACTCCTTTTGAGGATAGAGAGAGAGAGAATTCACTCCTTTAGTCGATACCCTTCAAAATATCATGTTGCAGCTTATTGAAAAAAATATGCTTACCTTACCTCCTCTTAGATAACATGATCCTACTTTACCATTTCCTAAATGCTTTAAAAAAAAATGCTTATTGTCATTACCATGAAACAAATGGACATAGTATAGAATATTGTAAGCATCTTAAACATCTTGTACAAGACCTTATTGATTATAATCATTTACTAATCAGAGGTGTGAATAATCAAGGTAATAAGTTTGTAGCTCTTCCTAATCAAAATTTTCAAATCTTTACAAATCCCATGCCCAATCACAATATTTCATTCATCAAAGCTAGTGAAACTAAGAATGATGTGATGAATGTTGACACGAATGATGATAATATGAATACCATCGAACAATATCCTGCGAATGATGTGATAGAATTTATCAAAGCTAGACCTTGTAAGGGCTTGAATAAACAACCTCTTGACATTGATTTCTCACAAAAAGACATACCTAAATGTGCACCTGATTGTCCTCTTTACATAGCTAGTCGAATCAATAATAAGCCCACTAATGGGATATTGATTGATCCTATTTGTGGAGACAATCTGATCATAGAAGAATTCTTATATGTGCATGAGCTATATCAAGATACATATGACAACTCAAAAGCATGGATCAAGACACATAACAGATTTTCTTTCCCTACGATAGCTCGATAGATATCCCTTTAAAAGTGGGACCAAAAACATTAAGTCTTATTATCCATCATCCCAAAATCAAACCAATTTTGTGTGAAGCTAGGCTATCCATGGATTCATTCGATGAATTTCATCACTTTAGTTGTGCACAAATTTCTATAGTTTCCATTTGGAAATGAAATCTTCATTGTGCATCATAGCCGATTTCATCTGGCCTCGACAAAAGGGAATTTTTCACTAGATTACTTTTAATTTTTCAAATCATATCAAAAATTCAGGGAAAAGAAAATAGTAGAACTATCCCTTCAAAACATGCCTCAACCTATGGCTAAACCAACCATCCTTGATGAGACAATGATTGAACCAAAAGCACTTCCGACCATACAATAACAATCTATAGAAAAACCTCCTATAATTTTCCACAAGAGACCACAAGATAGTATAAGCAATCTTGTTGTCTCTCCCAAAGTCAAAGATAAAGTGGTTGATCAACCTCCTATTGTTTCTTCTAGTCCTCCCAAAGAAGAGAAGGAACCTATGATTGAAAAATATACTCTTACACAAAAACAAATTGACAATAAACTGCAAATAAATCGAATTGCTAGAGAGCATAGACATAGATGTCGTGTTATTGCTCATAGA
Organism: Sequoia sempervirens; assembly: GCA_007258455.2. Taxonomy (NCBI): domain Eukaryota; kingdom Viridiplantae; phylum Streptophyta; class Pinopsida; order Cupressales; family Cupressaceae; genus Sequoia; species Sequoia sempervirens. The sequence goes on from VDFB02271358.1 coordinate 563,193,197, forward strand.
TTGTAAACTAAAGAAAACAACAATAACGTAGAAAATTAAAATCCAAACCTACTTGAAGCAATGCATGATGACTCTCAACCCTCACCACAACATAAACAAGAACATTGTATGGACATTGTTATTTAATATCCTGTTGTGATTAACTTAGATGATGACATTGACATTGCAAAAATTGATGAACAAGTGCATGATGAGTTGAATAAAATTTTTGCTTCTTCGATGAGCTTAAATGACAAATCTCCTAAAAAGAGTGTTGAACTTGGTGTGTGTCCTATTTCAGCACTTTCAATTTTGTCCCTTTGGCTAGTTTCCCTCCTTCCATTTATATCATCTGAGATTAGGAAGCAGATGACCTACTTTAGGTTGACTTGCATCTGCCTTACTAGTATTTTTCCTTTTTCATTTTTCTTTACGTGATTGCATGTGTGTAATGTGATCCTCTGTGACATTTCATTTGATGTTCCTCTTTTTTTTTTTGTATTCCTCTATATGTACCTTCATTCTTCTCTATGTCATAATCATATTTTTCATTTATTTTGTGTTTTCCTTTTGCGGATGATGCAGGGTGTTAGGACATTTATGTCTCTTACATGTTGAACCAAAATATTTTTCCTCTATATTTTTCACTTTGTCTTGTGTTTTCCTTTTGGGGATGACACAAGGTGTCAAGACATTTATGTCTCTTCCATGTTGACCCAAAATCTTTTTCCTTTATCTTTTTCATTTTGTTTTGTGTTTTTCTTCTGGGGATGGCACAAGGCGTTGAGAAATTCATGTTTCTTCCATGTTGACCCGAAAGGTTTTTCTTTGTTTTCACATTTTTTGTGTCATTCTTCTAGTTCTATGAGTATTTGGGGAATGATGATAGTTGGCATGTTCTATGACAACATTGTAGCATAGACATTCTAACCCAAAATCCATAGATCCCTTATGTGTTGTGGGGGCAACCCTTCCTATTTCATGATCTAGCTTGCTTTGGAAACATATGACTTGACATAGGGTTTTCCGAGGAAAGCTCTCATGTCTTAGGCTAAAATCATTGGCTACTTTAAAGTAGTTTCTCATAGTTATGGTGTAGCAACCACTTTAAAGCGGGGGCATACATTGATGACATCTTTTTGGAAAATTTCATGGCATGAATTTCCTTCTTGTGATGTTTCCTCTTCTTGGTGGTGTCATTGGTTTTGATATCATCCAAGAGTGTATGATCTACTATCACGGCATGATGCGAACAAGGCATCCCATGGGTGATGATCTAACACTTTTGACTTGTCCTCTCTTGGAGACATTAGGAACAATTCTCCCTAAAAGGAAAATCGTTACACAAACAAAGCAAAATCCCCTTTAAAAGAAAATTTACATGAAATTCAAAATCAATTTACAAAATCATTTTCATTATGGTGCCTTATCAAAGTTTTCAGGAGGATAACTTCAGTATAGTATGAGAGGCTAATATGATTCTCTCATTTTCCACCTCGTTGGGATAACTCACCTAGTGGATAGACTGAGGTTCCACTACCCCAGAGTAAGAATACACATATTTTGGGACAACTCACCTAGTGAATAGACTGAGGTTCCACTACCCTAGAGTGAGTAGTGTATGTTATGGACAAACAACCACCACCTCACATCACATTGAATCGGATGTGCTTGATCCTTTATTTTTTGTTTATTTTTCTTGGCCTTTGATAGGGTATGATCATGTATATTTTTTATTTCTGCATACATAAGTGTCTTGGATGTCTACTTTAGTGTGAGTTTGACATCAGGTATCCTCTCACTAAAGTCGGGGAAAAATGTAGTAATGGAAAAAGTAGTCTTTTTCTTGCTCAGTTTAATAATTGACATTAAAGTTGAATTAATGATGTCTTGGAGTGGTGTTTTAGTGTGTTGTACACATTCACACTATTCTAGGATCTTTATTTAACTAAAACATGCCTTAATAGATCCTTTGCAAAGGTTTTGTGAAGTGTTGTAACACACTTTCACACTTTTCTAGGATATTTCTGCTTAATTAAGCCTTATGGTCACCTTTCTGAATAAAATGTACATAATATGTACCTTGTTTAAGTGTTGTAAAGTGTTTTAAGGAATTTTCACACTTACCTAGGTGGTCTTAATTAATTGTGGTTAATTGGAGTTATTAACCCCCATTTGATTCAAATTTAGGCCTTAATTTTGACACCTCCCAAAGATCTTTCCTAACAATTATAATTTAATTAGCAAATTATTTCATTGGGAAAAGTTTGGTCCTAGTAAGTTGAGCCAGGACCCATTCACCCTTAAAGGTGAATGGGTCCTCCCTTAATAGGATCCCCCTTTCTTATTTGATCTGGAATGGGTTTTTATCCTTCTTTCAATCCCTCGAAGCTTGGTCTTGGAAACTTCACTAGGACCCATTCGCCCAAGGTGGCGAATGGGTCCTCCATTAATGAGAGCCCCTTTTTGAATTTCATTCTAGCAGGAACTTAATTATCTTTCTTTCTAGATCTAGTGTTGGCCTTAATTCTTTGAATTTCAAGGTTAATCTCCTAATTTTGCATAAATAAGGGTTTAATTCACATAGTTTCACCTAATATTTTCAACAAAGCATCCTAATACTTTTCAAGAGTGTTATAGAGCATTCCACGAGCATTCTTAAGGAATTACAAGGAAAATTTCAAGAGTTTATTGCAACAATTCAAATTCATATCATCATGTCAAGGTTTTAATTGACTCATGTGTGTTGAGCTAAGAAGTTAATATTGCATAAAGTATCCATTTACAAAGCATCATCTTACATCCAAGATCTACATTCTTCATGGCCAATCCATGATAGCTTTCACATTTACTTCACAAGACATAATGCAAGGTGACATCATTTGCATATTTCACATTTCATGCTTCATTTCATTCATTTTATCATTTGGTTTAATTACCTACAAGGGGTTTGACTGGAGAAAACCCCCATTCACTAACAAATCAACAAGTTTTCTTGCCCTTGAGTGTGTGATTGAAGATTTACAGGTTGAAGATCAAGTTGAGCAAGATTTGGAGAAAAATTGTGAATGTTGCAAAGTTGCAAAAGTTGTCATTCAAACTACAAGATCATGGAAAGAGCTCTACAGAATTAATTATAGACTTATAGAACTTGACAATAGGGATTTTAAGAGTGTAGACATCAAGGAACAAGATCCTGAAATTAGTTTTTTGAAATCCTAAAAGGACCCATTCACCACTGTAGGCGAATGAGTACTCCATAGCTCAAAAAAACAACTTTCTAGCTAGGTACACTACTTTTTATACTCTAAAAACATCCGCCATAGTTGCTATAATAGTTAGGTTGCATTTTTTACTATAATTAGCATCTTATTTTGCATAATTTGAGGTGTTTAGGGCCTTGAAAAAAAGTGGTCCAACACTTTTTCAACTTGTATAGGAGCGAATTTTCACCCCTTGTGTGAATTCCCCCTTCACATACCCTCACCTTAGAAAATCAAATCTGAAGGTGAAATTCCACATCACCCACCTACCTTCCATCCACTTGGAAATTGTTTTGTGTGTTAGTGAGAGAATATTTGTCAGGGATGTGAACGCAATGTGTGGATGTCTGTGTAGTGCACTGTCATCTTTGAAGGATTCCTACCTTTGAAGTTGGAAAAGGTGTTACACTCCTTATTGGGGATGAATTGCAACATCCCTCTTCGACCAAATGACCTAAAAATGACTTATTCCTTCTCATCCCACCTTCAAAAGATTTTTTTTTCACTTCACTTTATCTTCTACAAATTCACTTCATCTCTCTAACAATTCATTCACATTCTCAAGCATATTCTCAATCTCTTCAGCATTGTGGCAGCCTGACACTCCCTCAACTCCACATTACACAAGTGAGGTAGCCAAAAAAGTTGCAAGCTTGGAGTCTTGTGAGACCTCCCTTCACCATGATTGTTGTGGTGGTGACTTTGCCAAGTTTGTTGCTTGCATTCTCCCTTCATTGGCCTTGAGAGACTTTGGGTGGAGGAAATAACGCTTCATTCCTCTCCTTTATGATTTGATATAGTAGTGTAGACACCTAAATTTGGACACTAAATTTATCCAAATTTATCCCTTTTCATCTAAACGTCCCCTTATCCGCATTAATTAAGTAATATCACTATTATTTAATTAATACCTCTAAAGTTCTTCTAATCCCTAAGGTATCTAGTTAAATAATTAAATACCTCCCCGCTTTCATCAAATGAATTAAATAAATATGACATTTATTTAATTCCTCATATATTACATCCTCCATCATTTTTATCTAATATTTATCCATCTTCTAATCTCATCATTAGATATGTGCACATGCCTAATACTTGATTAAGATGTGTCACATCCTCCAACTTTTGCAAGTTGACCTCTAATCTCTTTTAGCCACCTAACCCTCCTCTAATCCTTCATTAACTAGCCTAATCAACCTACCAAGGAATTTTTAATTCCTTTTATCCTTCCAAGGAATATTAAAATCCCTTTTCTCTTCCCCATGTGATCTTTGACTTGTCAAATCAACTTACATGTGAACTCTTCCCCATGGAATCTTTGACTTGTCACATCAAGTCACATGTGACAAGTGTTTACCTTTTTAGGCACCTTATCTTATCCAAAGTACTTTCTACCTCTCCCTTTGGAACTTTTCTTATCCACAATATTCCCTAATCATGTGAATTTTAAATTTACTTTTTATTCCTCCAAGGAATATTCTCATCCCCCAAGGCACTTGCAAGGTACTTGTCCTTCCTCCACATTATGTACCCTCATTCCACCTCATTTAAGCATCACCATTTTAAGTCATCTCACATTCCACATGTCAAGATGTGAGGGTTTGTGAGTTCTCAACTCACCATAGCCCTTCATCTTAGCCTTGTTGGTTTAATCTCAACCATTGAATTCTCTAGAGAATTCAACTTCCTCTATAAATACCCCCTCTTTTCTCTCATTTGGAGGGTTGATCATTTTGCTCACCAAACTCTTGCAAAATTTTCATTTGAACCATACTTAGCTAAAAAACTTGCATTCCTTGCATCCATTTTCATCCACTTATCATCTATTTCTCATCCATATTGCATCTCATATCAACATCTTTCGCCATCCAAGGAGCATACACAAAATTAATCATCAAGGGCCAACCAAAGGATCAATTCGAGACAAGGTATATCAACTCCTTTTTTTTTATCTTTACTTTATTTTTGAATCCAAATAGGCTAATCTTGAGGTGTTAGGTGATTTTATTATTTTTTGTACATTTCTTATTGCTGCTCATTTTTGGAACAATATTTTCACTTGGTCACATTTCTGGCATGCCCGGTGGGACCCACAGATGGGCCCTATTAATTCACATTTTCTATTTTTCACTATTTGCAAGTGCAGGTTGTAGAGAGGCGAACTTGACCTAGAAAAGGGGCATACCTGACCTTCAGGGGTGAACCTAACCTATCCAGGGGTGTACCTGACCTCCAGGGGTGAACCTGACCTCCATAGAGACCAGAAATAGAAGATTTGCAGTTTTTTTTACAGAGGGACGAACCTGACCTCTTCCATGGGTGAACCTAACCTATCTAGGGGTGTACCTAACCTCTAGGGGTGAACCTGACCAAAAATAGCTTTCTTTAGAAGCTAAAAAGTGAAAATTTAGCACCGTTTTTTATTTTTTTGAGCATTTCTAACCTCCTAATGTGTCTTGTTTGTGTCTATGCAAGTATCTAATCAGAATTTGGCAAGGAACAAGAAGAAAAATCAATAACAACTTGTTTCCTTGTAGGGCTATTTATTTATCAATTATTGCTTGTTGTTTCTTGATAACTTAGGCACATAGCTTAACTAGGGGTGTCAATTTACTTTGTGTGTTGTGCTTGTTGGTAAACTATTTGACATATCCATTCCCCTTGCACCATTTCACAGTCCTAGGTGACAAAAAATCATAGCTTACCAAGTCCTTTGAGTCACCCTTTTTCTTTTCTTAGTAGGACCTGCTTAGGGATTTCATCATCCCAAGAGATGATTCCAACCACGTGTACCCGCGGGGTATATAAAGGGGGGGAGCAAAAGTTGTACCTCAATCTAGTCATGTTGTTACGGGAAAAGCATCGAGATGACATGAAGAGTTGGTCTGAGCCTTTAGTATCTCGCTAAGGTTCCTGACTCATGCTTGTGATGGGCTAGTGTTCACAGTTTGGGCCTCACATACCGGGTGTATATTAAGGACTCCCTAACAACCATGTGTATCCTTGAATAGAAGACTTTGTTGGCCATACCCATTCTACTAGACTTAGGATCATGTTGTCTGAACTATCTTCTTTGTGTGAAACCAGTAATTTTCTATTCAGTCGAGTCAGCCTTATCCTCTAAATGTTGTTTGTTTTGTTTTGGGTCCTTTTCCTTATTCTTTTGTCCAAAAACAAGTTCAAACATGTCCACAAGTGTACTTGACCTTTAGGGGTGAACTTGACCTCTTGCAGGGGCATACTTGACCTCTGAACCAACCCCTTTTTAGCCTCTTTCAGTCAGTTTTGATCAACCTTCAGTCAGACAGGCGTACCTAACCTTTAGGGGCATACTCAACCTCTTTCATAGGCATACCTAACCTCTGGAGGTAGACCTACCCCTTGAATAGTCAGTTGTGTCACCCTGTTTCATCATCCCGAACTCTCGTTTCATCGTTCTAATCACACATCCCCCCGTTCTGAGTAGCTATTCACCCATCATCCATCCATTCACTTGTTTCAGGAATCATTCATCCATTTCAAGCACTCATTTACTCATTCTAAGTACTTGTTCATCCATTCTGAGTCATTGTTTACTCGTTTTGAGTAGTTGTTCTGTCATTTCGATCATTTGTTTACTCATTTCGAGTGAATGTTCATCCATTTCAAACACTTGTTTACTCGTTCTAAGTACTCATTCATCCATTTTGAGTCATTGTTTACTCATTCTGAGTAGTTTTTCACCTATTCTGATCATTCGTTTACTTGTTTCGAGTGAATGTTCATCCATTTCAAACCTGCTTCTATCATTTTGAACTCTCGTTCACCCGTTTCAATCAATAAATTACTCATTCCAAGTGATCTTTCATTCATTTTGAGCTTTCATCTCCTCGTTCCAAGAGTCATTCATCCATTCTTAGCAGTGATTCACTCATTTTGAGTGGTAGTTCATCCCTTTTGTTCATCCATTTACTCATTCTGAGTAATCTATCATTCATTATGAACCTTCATCTTCTCATTTCGAGAATCATTCATCCATTCTTGGCAGTCGTTCACTCATTTCGAGTGGTCTCTCATCCCTTTTGTTCATCCATTTACTCATTCTGAGTAATCATTCATTCATTTTGAACCTTCATCTTCTTGTTCTGAGAATCGTTCATTCATTCTTAATAGTCGTTTACTCATTTCTAGTAGTCGTTCATTCCTCTTGATCATCTGTTTACTCATTCCGAGTAATCTTTCATCCATTCCAAGCTTCCATCTCCTCATTCTAAGAATCCGTTCCCTGTCCCAAGCATTCATCCTCTTCATCTGAACATCCATTTCCTCATTTCGTGCACCTGTTTACCTACTCCAAGTAGTTGTTTTTGCCTATTTTTCACCCCAGGGGTGTACCTGACCTCCAAGGGCAAACCTGCCCAGCCAGGGGCGAACTTGAAAAGCCAGGGGTGAACCTGCCCAACTAGGGGTGAACCTATCTAGCCAAGGGCGAACCTGACCAGCCAGGGGTGAACCTACCTAGCCAAGGGCGAACTTGACTATCCAGGGGTGAAACTGCCTAGCCAAGGGCGAACCTGCCCTTCAAACAACTGATTTCACCCTTCGTTCAGTTGTTTTGAGCACCCGTTTTCCCATCATCAACATTTTTTCGTAAGGCATCGTTTCATCACTAAAATCACATAAGTTCTACTTAGAACATCATTAGAGTCCATATCCATCATCAAATTATCCATCCCAATCACCTAGACTTCGTTTCTAGGGTTTTGAATTTTATGTCGAAACTTCCGGAGGCCATAACTTTTGACTCGGGTGTCTATTTGGGCTGAAATTTTATGAGTGGTTGCGTTATGAGGTGGCATGTGGATTCCCAACAGACCCTTTGTTAGATGGTCCCCATTTTGGCACATTTTTGGGGCCTCAAACTTTCATCTTGACCCTCAAAATCGTAATTTAGTATTTTTTTTTTTTAGTTTTTGAAAAATCATTTTCATGAATAACTCAAAATGTATGTCTCAGATTTTGGATGTTAGTTGGAAATTCATCCTATCTTAGTTTTGGGTAGTTTCTGGGAAAAAATTGGACTCTCAAAGGTATGTCTATGAAGTTTCCTAAAATGGAAAAATTTGACAATTTTTGAAAATAGCCAAATCTAGAAAAATCTGATTATTAGCAAATTACGTCCTTTAAACCCTTGAACTTGGTGTAGAATCAATCCCATTGCATCCTCCAATCACCCTATTTTGAGCTTCAATCCAATCCTAATCTGAGCTTTAATCTACTCCCAATTTGAGCTTTAACCAAAATCCTAATCTACACTTGGGTGCACCTGCCCCTCAAACAGTTGGTTTCACCCTTCGTTTAGTCATTTTGGGCACCCTTCTTTGCATCTCAAGAATTATTCACCTCATTATGAGTATCCTTTCATCCATTCCATGAGTCATTCTCCCAATCTGAGTAGTCATTCATCTGTTCCAATCAATCTTTTACTTGTTTTTAGTATTCGTTCATCCATTTCTATCATCTGTTTCCCCAATTAGATCATCATTTTCCCCATCCAAATCCCCTGAACTTTGTTTCAATTTATTATCCAAATTGACTTAAGTGTCTAAATTGATCATCGTCATCAACATCCGCTTAGGATTGTCATCTATCCTAAGTTAATCATCATCGTTGGCACAATTAATCTGCTTTCAATCTCAAAGTGGATATGGTGCCACAATCATCCATTTATCCTTTAATATGATCAATCAATATCCTAAGTCACCTAGGGTAATCTCTGAATGGGGTTTACAGTCCCTTTCATCATGCTATCTGATCCATCAGTCGATCTTATCAATCATCGATCGATCTTATCCAATCCAATCCAGTTACATCCCTATCCAATTACTTTTGACCCAATCAATCTACTTCCATCTTGAAGCGGATTCGATGTCATGATCATCCTTTGATAATCAAATGTGATCATCAAAATCAATCCCATCACATCATCCAATCATCCTAATTTGAGCTTTATTCCAATCCCGATTTGAGTTTGACCTAAATCCTGATTTGAGCTTTAGTCTATTCCCATCTAAAATCTTTGATCCATCCTCTTTATCCTTTCATCATCATGAATCCTTATCCTCCATCAATAGAAGTTATGGGAAACCCTAATTATGTCAATGATGATAATGAACATCTTGTCGATCAAGAGGTATATGACATAGATCCCCTTGATGCTATCATCGCTAGTAAGCTTTCTCCACCCGCTTTCCAATATCCAATCATCCCTTCAAGCTATCTCGTTATGTCTTCATCCATGCCTAATCACACTCCTTACACTACCTTTGACAAGAGATATCTAGTACCTTCCTTGTTTGCATATTTGTCATATCCTTCATCTACATCATCCTCTTATCCAACACCCACATCTTCTTATCCTGATCTGCCATCTCAGTATTCCTGTCATAATCCCTCATCCATGTCCCACTATCCTAATCCCACATCCACACATTTTTATCTTAATTCTACACCCCCATCAACTTACCCTAATCTAACATCCAAATCTTCTTATCCTAATCTATCATCCACACCTCCCTATCTTAATCCGCCATCTCAATCTTCCCATCCTAATCCACCATCCCAATATCCTTACTACAATCCACCACCCGCATCCTCTTGTCCTAATTCATCATTCCAATATCCCTACCTCAATCCTCCATCCAATCCTAATCCTCCATCTACCCCCAGTCCAATATCCAATCACATTCCTCCATCTAATCCTAATCCACCAATCCATAATCCTTCATCCACTCCTACCTCACCATCTCAGCCTAGAGTATTCAAGTTTCTCACTCCAAAAGTTCTCCAAGGACTTATAACAAAGAATAAACCCCCCACTCCACACCTTGAAATCATGGAATCATGCCATCCCAACCCATCATCCATGGTCATTAGTGACGAGACCCTTCCCCACCCAACACCTATCATTGATGATACCACCCCTAGCATCACTCAAACTATTGACACCATTGAAATCATCACTGAATCCATCAAACCCCCCTACTCCAAAAACCATCGAACCCATCGATGATAACCAAATCCAATCCACTCCCCCTACTCCTAGATCCATTTGATCCATCGAAGACACCCACATCCAATCCACTCCTCCCACTCATAGTATCACTGAAATCCATTCCCATGACCTTCACGAATCCTCCATCCTTTCATCTTCTCTACTTGAAGAGTCCCTCCAACACTATGTCATCCTGCCATCCACATAAGATGAGCCATGCAAAGAGCTTGATCCAAAGCATAATAGCATATCCCTTTCTCCAGATCAAGATCCTACCATCCCATTTAGTCTACCTCAAGATCACAGTCCCCCATCCATTGCATCCCATGATCCCTTTATCACTCAAGATTTCGTCACTCCATCACATGAGTTCCTATTACCTGCTATCACAAATCCTGATCCTATCATATTGCCTAATCACTCTCTTGACTCTTTATCACTCACTCATCCTGATTCATAGACTACAATCCCACCATCTCCATCTCATGATCCTCCATCATTTCTTAAACCTACTATCCCCACACCACTTGTATATCTCCTTGGTACCCTCACATTCTTCCATGGTGGCCTCCTTGAAGAAGAAAAATATAGCATATATACCACCCATCATCCTCCGCCTAATGATGGACTCACATCATGTTTTCAGAATAACAAAAATCCTATCATGGATCGAATGCTCAAGAATATGAACTATCAAGGAAAAGGTTTAGACCTTCATGAGCAAGGTATTTTAGAGCCCATCTAGGTCAAAGAACAAATCTGTATGCAAGGTCTTGGACCTATTTCCCAAGACTCACAATCTAAAGATGTTGGTAAAACCTCTAGAAATCCTCAATGAGCCTCTTCCAAAAGAAATATAGGCTCTTCCCATCACTCCACGAGATCATATGCTGCCATCCCTCCTCCATTGTATCACCTCAAAACAACTGTCCATATTCCTCCTTAATTTGCTCCATCTATTTTGGGTCCTTACATCCCTCCATCCACCATCTCCCATCCTTCATCTACTCCATCCATCTTGGGTCCTTATGTCCCTCCACCCACTATGTCTATTTTGGACCCTTATATCCCAAAATCACCTCCTCCATCTCGTCCTATTCATCCTTTCATCCATTCATCACCTATCCATGTCATCCATCATAAACATTCCACTCGCATGTCCCCTAATTAGGATCAACAAAGGCACATACTTAAACATCTTCCATCTACACATAATCCCCATACTCCTACCTCCATTGCTCCACATCATCCATCTCCTCGCACCCATCCCATTGCTACTAAAAGCACTTTGGATGCTAAAGAAAAAATGCATTAATCTAAACATCCACATGAATCTAAAGCTTCCCATGGCCCCTCTAAACAACATGGTGATGAAAAGAAAAATCAAATCCAAAATCCAAATCAAATCCATAGGCCGCAAAGGCCCACCAAAGAAAAAATCAAAACCATGTAGATCCCAAAGAAAAAAGATGTCATGCCTTCAAATGAAAAATCTATAACAACATCCAAAGTTGCTAATCCAAAAGCCAATCATACACTTCCTCCATCTCCTAAATCTGTTTTGGGTCCTTATGTCCCAAAATTCACTATCCCATCTCCTCCATTATCCCCGTATTCTCCATCCATTAATCCTCCTATCCTTTCACATTCACCACCATATGTGCCAATGTTGGTCCTGAACTCACCACCCCATTACCCACCTACCCCATAATTTTATCCACACACTTTCCACTATCCCATCCATCATACTTCATATATTCCCCATCAAATCCCTCTAATTCATCCTCTTACATAATCCATTTATCCTAATAAGGTTGTACCAACATCCAATAGTCGCTTCACACATGGGCTCTTAATACCTCGTATGGAACTTGATGCTTGAGTCCTTCATCCATATCCTTATTGCATATCTTCTAAATCCACTTATCCACATCCCTATCTTTATCCATCCCCATCCACATTCTATCCAAAAAATACAAAAAAGTCAAAAAAAATCCAAAATTAAAAATTAAAAAATTAAAAATAAAAAATAGTAAAGAGAAATAATTTGTCCAAAGGTGAAAACTTGGAAAACAAGCACCTTGGATAACATACCATGATGAAAACTTTGCAAATAGGTGTCATACGTAAATCCCCATCCATCCTTTTCCACACTTGGGGGTAGCTTCCTGATATGCATTCCCTCCATCTGCTATGCCTCCAGCTATGCACTCGTCTTCTTGCTATACATCCTCTTCATTCATCCCCTCCATCCCACCTATCTTCCACATCCTACCATCATAATCCCATCCATCCTCCTTGTGATCTTGATATCAATAGGGGAAAACATATAAACATGCTTTGGACACCTCTTGGCATACATTCCCCTCATCTACACACTATCCTAATCCTTATTCGCATTCATCTACCTTCCTTGTCCATCCATCATGCTACCAAAAATCTTCCTTCCTTAGCCATACATCCTATCCATATCCATCTCACTCCCTTATTTTCCCATCCTTGTATCTTCCATACTTCATGCCTCATCACACATGACATATTTAGAGTGGGGGCATCTATCTTCCTATGTGACATAGTCCTTGGAGACATCCTTCATCTAGCAAAAAATCCCTTCCATCTCCCCATCCTTATCTCTCTATCCATCCATCACAAAAATCCTTTCCACCACCCAAATTATTATCTATCCATTTATCTAGCTAATAACCTTTTCCTCATCCAACTCCTTATCCCTCTATCCAATCCATCCAAACAATACTTTTCCTCCCTCCATCCTCTATCCTCATCCCATCTCATAATCCCTTGTCATTGGTATCTAGCTATAGGCTACTCCCCACACAATCTAATTCCATCTATCTTATCATCATCACTTCTACTTCTTTTGCACATCTTTTCAATCTCCTATCCTTTCTCATCATTCATGTATCCATCCTATCATCCTCCCAATTCATTTTGATGATTTGGATAACTATCCCATCCCTGAGCTTCATGATCACCATCATCCTATCCAATCCAATAGGTCTATCCTATCTCATCGTATTGGTCCCATATTTTTATCCACTTATCCTGGTCATCTCATCATCTTTTATCCATCATTTGTCTTTGGCCTTTTGTCGAACTACGTTGCCCCTGTGCTTTCACGTAGGAAAGGTTGATCATTTGATCCACCCCCGGGGTTCCTTTATCTTCTATCATCGGCCTGTCTGCATTCCGAACATCCCATGAAGGTCATCCATCATCCTTCATCATCGTCCTCTTTCGGATTTTATCCATGGTCATTCGTTAGCCTTTAATCGAACTACAAGGGATCTGCACTTTCACGTAGGCAAGGCTAATCTTTGATCTATCCCCAAGTCCCTAGGTCCTTAGGGTGTGTTAGTCTTTTGTCTTGTGTCTTGTCTCTCATATCGTGTTGTCAAGTTATGCCCTTATCTAGCTAGTTCTTAACAAATGATATCCACTAGTATCATGAGATCCAATCAATTCCAAGTATCCTGCATCATAATGATCTTTTAGTTTAGTATCCATCATCGGTCTCAACAGGATGCATCCTTCCTAATAGAACTCATCAATCCCATCCATCCCCTTGATCCTATGGCAACAGACATTTGAAATTTATTGCGATATTTTCATGCTTTTGGCTTTTTTTATCATTCGAGCTCCCTATCATCACTTGTCATGGTCACCTTGATTCATCATATCATGGTGTGCTTTGACTAGTCAACATAGGGGTGTATCTTGATCTTTTTTCTTTGTTGTTATCTTCTGGGTTGTCCCACGTAGTACCCACCAAGACCCTTGAGGTCTTGTGTTATGCTGGGGCATCCTTTTGTTCTTGTGATTATCCCAATACCTGGCCCGACCAAGGTCATCACAACTTTGGGGTGGTGGGATAGCCTTCTTGTTTTTTGTGTTTGTTTCATGCTTAGACACTAATCTACCTTGGTCCTTTATACCTTGGTGTATTGTGTTTTCTGCTATAGAAAAAATCAGTGCTCTGAAGATGGAAAAATTGTATTAAGATTACAATTCATCTTCCCCACCCATGCAATCATCCTTGATCAATCTCCCTCCCCTATCCATCCACTCTCTTATCATCATATCTTTAATCATCATCATCGGGATGTATCCTTCCCTATCCTTTTGTGTTTTTTTGGGATATATCACTCCCTCATCAAACAACACTCCATCCATCATCAACCCACTTTGGCTTGTAGCTTGACTGGGGCAACATCACTTTCATCCTTGCATCCATTGCTTCCCAATCTCCTGCTGCCTTTTCATCCTTCTTACCCATCACTTTGCATCATCTTCCTCATCTCACTTCTCATCATCTCATCCATTTTGAGAGTACACCCGTGTTGTCTTGAACCTGCATGTCCTCTCGAGGGGGAATTGTTCATCCCTAACCTTCATCTTCACCCTCATCATCTTCCTTTATAGTCGATCCTTTAATGTCTAGGGCATCTTTTCCAATCTAACCATCTTCTTCCAGGTTCTATGTTTTAATATTCTTTCAAATGATGCTACTTCATAACACCATCTCAAAGAGAGGAAAAATGTAGACACCTAAATTTGGACACTTAATTTATCAAAATTTATCCCTTTTCATCTAAACATCCCCTTATCTGCATTAATTAAGTAATATCACTATTATTTAATTAATACCTCTAAAGTTCTTCTAATCACTAAGGTATCTAGTTAAATAATTAAATACCTTCCCCTTTCATCAAATGAATTAAATAAATATGACATTTATTTAATTCCTCATATGTCACATCCTCCATCATTTTTATCTAATCCTAATCCATCTTCTAATCTCATCATTAGAGATGTGCACATGCCCAATCCTTGATTAGGATGTGTCACATCCTCCAAATTTTGCAAGTTGACCTCTAATATCTTTTATCCACCTAACCCTCTAATCCTTCATTAACTAGCCTAATCAACCTCCCAAGGAATTTTTAATTCTTTTTATCCTTCCAAGGAATATTAAAATCATTTTTCTCTTCTCCATGTGATTTTTGACTTGTCACATCAAGTCACACGTGAACTCCTCCCCATGGAATCTTTGACTTGTCACATCAAGTCACATGTGACAAGTGTTTACCTTTTTAAGCACCTTGTCTTATCCAAGGTACTTTCTACCTCTCCCTTTGGAAACTTGTCTTATCCACAAGATTCCCCAATCATGTGAATTTTAAATTCACTTTTTATTCCTCCAAGGAATATTCTCATCCCCCAAGGCACTTGCAAGGTACTTGTCCTTCCTCCACATCATGTACCCTCATTCCACCTCATTTACACATCACCATTTTAAGCCATCTCACATTCCACATGTCAAGATGTGAGGGCTTGTGAGTTCTCAACTCACCATAGCCCTTCATCTTGGCCTTGTTGGTTTGATCTCAATTGTTGAATTCTCTAGATAATTCAACTTCCTCTATAAATACCCCCTCTTATCTATCATTTGGGGGGTTGATCATTGTGCTAACCAAACTCTTGAAAAATTTTCATTTGAGCCAAAGTTAGCTAAAAAATCACATTCCTTGCATCCATTTTCATCCACTTATCATCTATTTCTCATCCATCTTGCATCTCATATCAACATCTTTTACCATGCTCTGCATACAAAAAATTAACCATCAAGGGCCAACCAAAGGATCGATTTGAGACAAGGTAAATCAACTCCTTTTTTTTGTCTTTACTTTATTTTTGAATCCAACTAGGCTAATCTTGAGGTGTTAGGTGATTTTATTATTTTTTGTATATTTCTTGTTGTTGCTCGTTGCTAGAATAGTATTTTCACCTGGTCACAAGTAGCATTTGTATTTTGTAGTGTTCATTGCACTTATTTAAATCTACTTTATCATATCTTTCTACTTCATTTCTTTTTGGCTATCCATGGAGGTGGAAACACCAAAGTGGGGGTCTGACTAAGGTAGGCCCCTATACATCCCCAAGAATTTTACCCTTCTTGCTTATGTGCAAGTGAATGTGTGTGTGGAGCTAGCTGGTGAATTAGTACTTTTGTGAGATCATATTTATCACCTTAGCTTTTATTTACTTGCTTTATCATTTCCATCTTTATTTTTCATACTTCATCATTCTGTTTACTTCATTAAAATCAACTAGCTAGACTATTAGTAGGTTTTTGGGTGCTTCTTCACTGTACTTTACATTTTCTATTCATACAAATTCCAGTGCACTAGAGAGATTCTAGCACATCGCGCTTTCATCCCTGACCCACACTACCATCCTTGGACAAAGAGTTGTTTAAAGTATAATTAAAACCCTAAAAATTGCCTCATCTGACTTCAAATAGAACTCCAGGTCTGTAGAGTGATAGAAGTACTACATAGTGCTCTTCATTCTTGATCCACATCCCAAAAAATCCCTTTAGAGTGAGGTAAGTTAGGGTAGCCCTCCGCTCTTAGCTCTCCATGACCTGGAGCCTTGACATGGTTGGTCCCCCTCTCTTACATTTTTGGTGAACCTGATGCAAAGAACGTCTTTCCATTCGCCCATGTTGAGTCTTTTTCTCTATACCTAGTAGTTCTCATAACCCTGAGTGTTGTGAAGGTTTATGAGCATCAAAACCCAATCCAAAACTTCTAGGTATGTTGTTAGAAGAAGCATTGGACACTTACCGATGGAGAGGACGAAGGTCACTTGTAGTTTTGCCTCTAGTTTTTCCACTAGTATAGCTACTGACCGTACCATTGGTTGATGCAGGGGCATCCAAAAGCCTTCAGAACAATCAACATAGTTGAGAGTGAGGTTGTAGAGTACCAGATTAGTATATTTGATTGCTAGAAGTTGAGGAGCTGAAATTAGTTAATATACACTATTAGCATTAATGTCTTAAGGTTGTATATGTTGAGGATATTGAGAAAATTATAATAAAATAAGTTGCAGGTTGTCAAATATGCAGTGAAGTTCAGTTTATCTAACAGTGTGGCTAGCTTAGTATGTTGATGATTATAGGTTGTGGATTAAAGGGTTTTTTGTCGAGTGTATCAATTTTTCTCGCATTAAGTTTCAAAGATTTGCATGAAGATTTGATTAAGTTATGAGTATTTATGTTTTGACAGTCATTTAGTTGTTCTAGTTGGTGTTCTTGAAATAAGTTAGTGTGATTCTAGTAATTTGAGTTGTTGCAAATGTTTCTATGGTGATTCATGATGCTCATGAATGTTTCTAGATCATGTGTTATTGGTCCACATTGATCGTCGTTCTCGTGATTGGTTATTTTCTTTGTGAGTTCATGTTTTCATGTTCTTGGCCAACAGGGTGTTGTAGCGTGTTGTGGATATTCGAGGAATAATCTTTGAAGTTATTTCATGTTCGAGGATGTTGTTTTGGGTCCTTAATTTGTTGTGATCGACATTGGTTGGTTCGCATTGTAAATTGTTTATTGCTTGAGGCTGACCTATTTGAGTCTTCACGTTACCTTACTAGCCGTTATAATTGGGCTGACTTGATAAGAGTTAGATGGCCTATAGAGGATATAAATAAAAGAGAGAGGATTTGTTACAAGGGATAGAAGGGGGATGGATCAATAAGGTTCTCAATGGTACAAGTATGAAGCATGGTGAAAAAGTATTTTGATCCAGAAGAATCACAGAGCAGAGGGAGTGTGGAGCAAGAGAACGAGTCGATGGAAGATTGTTATGATGATTCTTATTGCATGAGTTGTTTGCAATCCCTGGGCTGCGACCAAGAATTTGTTAATCCCAAGAAGCATATGTAATGTGTTTTGAGATTATAATATAATAAGGAATGAGCTTTGAAGGCTGGGTTTCTCCTTGTTAGGGTTTTCCCAGGATATATCTTTTGTCCAGTGTTCATGAATATCTTTTATCTTTCTGTGAATTAGCTATTAATTTATGTTGCATATCTATTGTGTTCATGGATTTTTTAATTTAGGCTGCAAGGTTGGATAGTCCTTAATTGGATCCTCCTACCTTGACCACATCAAATGGTATCAGAGATGGTTGCGAGTCTGTTAGCTAGTTGTGAATTTGTTGGGAAGGAAGATAGTGTTGAAAGAAGTGTGAAACCCTAGAAGTAATAAGAAAGATCAAGGCAAGAAAGATTTGGGTAAGCTTTCGAATTTAGTTTTTTTATCTTATTTGTTTCAATGGGGAAGATTGGGAAGAGGATGAAGAAGGAAAATGAAAACTTAATATGAAAAAGGGATAATTTGGAGGAAGAATTGTGCAAAATCAAGAAGTGTAATTCAAAATTGATGGAGAGGATGAAAGAACTAGGAGAAGACAAGTATGATGCTTTTGAAGAAGAACTAAAAAATGTAAGAAGGAGAAATGAAGAACTATAAGCAAAGCTAGATATGTTTGAGGATGTTGAAAAGAAATTTGTAGAAGGATTCAAGTTGTTTGTAAAGGTGGAAAAGAGGAATAGAGATCTAGAGGAAAGTTTGAAAGAGATGAAGGAGAACAGATTGTAGAAGAAGGAAATATCTGGCTTGAAGGAACATGTTAATTAGTTGGAGCAATCACTTATAGCATGCTAGAAGGAGAATGAGAATCTGATATCTAAGCCTGAATTTTGTGATGTTTCTTGTGATACTAATGATTTGTGTGATGTTGCAAAAGTTTCTTTAGAAGGTGAAGTTGAAGATAACACTGTAACGAAGCCAACAACTGTTGGTGATGGTATTGGTTTCAAAATCATGCAGAGAATGAGATATGAAGGAAAAGGATTGGGATAGAATCAACAAGGAATTACATAACCTAATGAGACCCAAAGGTGAAGGCCTTAGATATAACATAGGTAAGGATGTTGTTACAAGTACAAATAATTCAAATCGGGGAAGAAAAAGTATGTATTGTTCACATTGTAATAGGAATGGACATGAAAAGGAATTGTGTTGGGATCTATATCATTTTAAGTTATGTGGATTAAGGAATCATTCTAAAAAGATGTGTTGGGATAAAATGAGAAGAAAAAATCCTATCATAGATTGTAAGCATATGAATTATGGATGGATTTATGGAGCAAAATGGAAACATGTTACTTGTATGTTTAGAAGATTGTACAGATGGAAGAACTCGTATGTTGGAGGAAAAGAGAGATCAAGATGTAGAGAAAGAAAACCTTATGCATAGAAGAACAATGACAGTTATTCAAACTATAGAGGGAGAGGTGACAAAAGTCATAATAATTATCACAATGATGGGTACCTGAGGAGTGAAAGTGGATTTTCTAGAGGAGGAACCTATTTTAAAGCTTGGAGGAAGAAGGAATCAAGCACTAAATTCCATCAAGAACCTAATAGCAGAGAAGCTAATGAAAGAGAAGCAGTAAAGGATGTCAAGATAGTTTGTGCAAATGAAGAAGAGCTTGTTGACACAGAATTAGTTTATGTAGAGGAAGGGGAACCTTTAGAGGTATCATATTTCATAGTGAAATCAGAAGAAGGTGAAGCATTGATCTTAAGGAAAAAATTTATGTACTAGAATGAAGTAAATGTGAATGAAGGAATATAAAAAGACAATGATCTTGAGGTAAATTGCGGAGAAGGATTGCTTAGACCGTTGACCCGTGAGGTAGTGCAAGGATTGCAAGTAGACCATCGAACCTCGACTATGACAAGTTGAAGAACCTGAGGAAACTTGCAAGGTGGGCTTGCTCAGGCTGTCAACCAGTGAGGCAGTGCTAGGCTTGCAAGTAGAACAATGAACTTAGAAGAACTTGAGGTAGTTTTTCAGGGTGGACTTGAAAAAATCACTGACCTTGAGGTAGTTGCAAGTTCCTATAGACAGATCACCATACCAATTCAAATAGAATAACTTGAGGCAATTTTGTAGGGTGGACTTGAATAGAACGTCGACCTTGAGGTAGTTGCAAGTACCTATGGACAGATCACCAAACCAATTCAAGAGAAAACATTGGATTTGACACAGTACATACCAAAGTGAAGAAGCTCACTTTTCAAATAACCTTGAGAGTCTGATGTAGGGGAATTTGGAAGCCTTCAGAACAATTGAGGTAGTTGATAGTGAAGTTGAAGAGTACCAAATTATTATATTTGATTTCTAGAAGCTAAGGAGCTGAAATTAGTTACTAGACACTATTAGCATTAATGTCTTAATGCTGTATATGTCGAGGATATTGAGAAAATTGTAATGAAACAAGTTGCAGGTTGTCAAAGATGCAGTGAAGTTAAGTTTAGCCAACAACATGGCTAGCTCAGTATGTTGATTATTATAGGTTGTGGATTAAAAGGTTTGTTGTCGAGTATATCTAGTGTTTCCACGTTAATTTTTAGAGATCCGCATGAAGATTTGATCAAGTTATGAGTATTTATGTTCTGACAGTCGTTCAATTGTTCTAGTTGGTGTTCCTAAATGAAGTTAGTGTGATTCTAGTAATTTGAGTTGTTGCAGATGTTTCTATGGTGATTCATGATGCTCATGGATGTTTCTAGATCATGTGTTGTTGGTCCACATCAATCGTCATGCTCATGATTGGTTATTTTCTTTTGTGAGTTCATGTTTTCATTTTCTTGACTTACAGGGTGTTGTAGTGTGTTGTGGATCTTTGAGGAATAATCTTTGAAGTTGTTTCATGTTTGAGGATTTTTTTTTGGGTCCTTACTTTGTTGTGACTGACATTGGTTGGTTCACATTATAAATTGTTTATTGCTTGAGGCTGACCTATTTGAGTGTGCACATTACCTTACTAGCTATTGTAATTGGGCCAACTTGATAAGAGTTAGAAGGAATATAGAGGATATAAATAGAAGAGAGAGGATTTGTTACAAGGAACAGAAGGGGGATGGATAAATAAGGTGCTTAATGGTATGAATTATGAAGCACGGTGATGAAGTATTTTGATCCAAAAGAATCACAGAGCAGAGGGAGTGTGGAGCAAGAGAAGGAGTCGATGGAAGATTATTATGAAGATTGTTATTGCATGAGTTGTTTGTAATCCTTGGGTTGCAGCCTAGAATCTATTAAGCCTGAGAGGCATATGTAATATTTTTTGAGATTATAATATAATGAGGAATGAGCTTTGAAGGTTGGGTTTTTCCCTATTAGGGTTTTCCTAGGATATATCTTGTGTCCAATGTTCATGAATATATTTTATTTTTATGTGGATTATCTATTAATTTCCGTTGCATATTTGTTGTCTTCATGGAGTTAGTAGTTTAGGTTGCAAGGTTGTACAGTCCTTAATTGGATCCTCCTACCTTGACTGCATCACTGGTTTTCCTATGAATTATGCTGATGAGATGGGTTTCACAGAAGAAATCAATTGTGTGCCTACTCCTCTAGCATCCCATATTCCTTTGTCCATAGATGAGGATGATGTTGTGCATATTCCCATGGAAAACTTATGCCATTAGATACTAGATTATTAGACCTTGTAAATCATTTGGAGAAAGTATCGAGCATGTTGAGATCCACTAAGCTTACCAGCCATGAGGTGAGAAATTTGTTAGGGAAGGATCAAATATGAATAGAGTTTCTACGAATCCTTTTCAACCTAACCAAACCTTATATCCCTTCGTATAGGCCTAGATTGGGTACCACCTGAGGAGAAGTGCTCGATGCCTACGAAAGAAAAATAGGAATTTTAATGCCTGTCACATCTATGTGCATGGCCAAAATAGGGCCCTCGATTAGTGTCTCTTTTGCTTCCCAAAGGCCTGACACTCTCAAGGTGAGTAAAACACCCCTTGGGTTTAGTTTAACCCCTCCTACTACCCTTCGTGGTGGGGGCTCTAATGGAATGAGTAGCGATGGCTTTGCTAGTAGAGGTGGTACTAGTGAAGGATGCTTTGGTGGAGGCCATGGTGGTGGTTTCGGTAGTGGAGGTGGCTTTGGTGGAGGCCCTACCTGTGGTGGTGGCTCCGATGGTGATCACAGTGGTGGCTTCGGAGGTGGCTCAAGAGGTGGTTCTGGTGGTGGTGGCTCTGGAGGTTCCACTGGTCCTCTTTCATCTTTAGACCCTATTTTGAACACCCTTCTTCAAAACATGGGTTGAATGAAAAACTAGTTGGTGAGCCTTTCCCAAGCCTCTACCCAGCCTATCTTCCATCCATTCTTCTAACATAGCCCATTTTTGGTATCAATCTTGATTACTCATTCCCCCAAGGAATGAAGATTCCCAAATTTGATAAGTATGGTGGTAAAGGGGACCCACAAATACATGTGTTCACCTTTAATTCCATGTGTACAAACTTCTTCCATCATGAAGATTTGATGGAAAAATTATTTCCCTGATCTCTCAAGGATACAACACTCAAGTGGTACTATTATTTTCCTAACAATTCTATATTTTCATTTGATCAACTTGTGAATCAGTTTCTTTGATAGTTCCAAGCTAACATTGGATTGAAGATGATGTTCTCAGATCTCGTCCAATGTAAGCATTGAGATAATGAGAAGATAGCTGATTTCATAGCGTGATATCAAGCGCTCTTTTCACAAATCTTGTACCCATTGCCTGATTCTGATGTTCAAAAGGTGTTCATAGGGAATCTGAAGAGTCCTTGGCAAGAAAAGTTTTCCCTCATGAAATACCCTTCTTTTCCACATATGTGTGTTTTGTTACAAGAATATCAACATATAGTAGTTTAGTTTGGGGGATCTTCCTCATGCTCCCGTTCAGAAGGGAAATCTATCATATCAATCTTAGGAAAAGGTAAGGTTTTTGCAAATGTAGTCACCAAAACAAATGATAACGGCCCCAAACATAATAGAAAGTTTACAAAGTTAGCAAAATATTTTTCTTCCATCTTGCAGAAGTTGTTGAAGGAAAAGATCATAACCTTGGAAAACCCTCGACCTTTCAAGGAACCTTATCTTGATTGGTATGATGCAAATGCTTTTTGTTAGTACCATCGAGTCAATGGACATGATATCAAATGTTTTATGCAAATTCTTCATGAGATACAAGATCACATTGATGATGGTACCATTTGTCTTGATGGAACAGAAAAAAATGAAAATAAATAAGTTGTGAAAGCTAATAGTGAGTTGTAGATATACACGGACTCATTCCTGTCTCATTTTGCTAACTTAATTATTGACCCTTATAATTCTTCTACATAGCCCTCAACATATGTTAACATGGTCATGGTTACTCCTTCCCCGCAACCTGCGACTGGCTCACCAAATGTGATGTTCACTTTGCAAGACATACCCTTGAACAACAAGCCTTCTCCCCTCTACATTCTTGCTCGCCTTAATGGGAACATTGTGATGGCGGTCTTAGTTGACCCCATGAGCTGAGTGAATGTTATCACAACGAAGACATTATGGATAAATTCATTGCAAAGGGAGGAGTATGAAGAAACAAAATCTACCATTTGTATGCACGATGGCCTCTATCTCAAGACATATGGCTCAATAACTCTTTTAATCCTCATTGGACCTCGGGCTATGAACACAACCTTTGATGTTATCCTAGAATTTAATTTGTTCAAGGTGAATTTGGGAATACCTTGGCTAGTTTCCATGAATGGAGTCACTTCTGCCATTCATAAGTGTTTAAAATTCTCCCACAAGAATGTAGCCTAACTAGAACTGTGTTGTCTGTAACTATCTTGCAACAGAGTTTGTAGCAATTGTAGGCCTATCTAATATTAGCATATGTTTCTTGTGTCTACTATATCAGGTTGTGTATTATTATGTTGGCTTGTGTGTCTTATGAATGTGCATCTTATAATTTTTTTCCTAACATGTTTTGTCTACAACCTAACATGTTTGTGGTGAGATCACATCTTGCTTTGCAGGATTGAGATCCTTTGGAGCCTTCTTTCTTTCTTGATTAGTTGAAAAATGGACATACAACATCACTTTTCTCCGACTAACATTCAAGGATTTCCTAAGATTCCTAATTGGATTGACTATCAACCTCACAAGGTGAGTCAATTCTCAATTAGCAGGACCTAGGAGGGGGATTTTTCAACTTTTAGAGGTTCACCACCAAGCAAATTATTGGAAAAGACATATAATCATCCAACTCACAAAATCTAATAATGCAAGCTAAATAATGATTGCAAATGATGAAATTAAGCTACACCAAGTTAGGGTATGTGTACCTAGGAAGTTTGGGAATGTAATGAGGATTCTAGAAATGCAAAGAAGTTGTCAAAATTTTCTATGAAGGACTAAGATTCCCTTACTATTGTCTTAGTATTGTTGCTATTTTTTGAGGTCAATGTGAAATATTCAGATGTCAGAATAGGATCTAAAAGAATCTCTACAAAATTCCACTTGGAGGATTAAGACACCCTTACTATTGTCTTAGTCCTGTTTGGATTTTCTAAAATCGCTGAATGTGATCCTAAACTTTAAGGTTTGCACTTACTTCTCCTAAGATCTAAGGTCCTGAAACATCCAGATCTAGCTTGTAGGTGAGTTTCCGTGAAGATGACAACTTTGTAATACAACTTTGCAACTTTGCAACTTTGCACTTCAAATGATCTTCAAGCCTTCAACCTAAATCTGTAATCACAAACAAGCAAGAGAGGAAAATCTTGTTTATTGTTAATGAATGGGGGTTTTCCTTGGTCAAATCCCTTGTTGGTAATTAAACCTTGAAATGAGATGAAATAGAATGAAGGAATGATGAATGAACGACATGCAAAGCTACAACTCACCAAACCCTTTTGTAAAGTCTGCATAATTGTGTGAAATGATTGCAATGGATATGGATCTTAAATCAAAGGAATACTTGATAGATATGGAATTGAATTGCTTGCTTGAATCAAAATCCTACATCACAAATGTTAGCACAAAAACACACATCATGCAAGAATATCTTTGATATGATGCTTGAATCTTGATGATGTCTCCAAATGCTTGATGAATTTCTCTTGAATTCTAGAATGCTTGAATGCTTGGATGCTTATTAGTTTGCTTGATTACTTGATATGAAAAAATGAGAGGAGGAACCATGTATCTATACATATCTATGCTTAATATCCTAAAATTACATAACACCAAACTAACATATGAATTCATTAAATAAAGGAGGCTAAATCCTACTAGAATTTGAAATTAAATCCCAAAAATAAGCCAAGGATGACTAAGATGTCATAGGTGGCATCTTAGTCCCAAGGGTCAAATATTAGGGCACAAACTCCAAAAAGGGACCTATTCAAGTACTCTCAAAATTAGGGTCCCAAGACCTTTGGGGGACAAAGATGCCCTAGGTAGTGTTTTAATCCCGACCCAAAAATTAGGGAAACTTCAATGACATCATTAAATTATCATTTATTCATTGGAGAATGTTTGGATTAGCTACAAAAATATATAATTCATATTGCTTGTGGATGCAAATAGGACCAATTAAGACATAAATAGGGATACATAAAGCAAGGTGGGCCTAAACAAGTGTGAAAATGAAAGGGTATGCATTTTACTACACTACGTTTAGCCCTCACTTTAGTGAGAGGATGAACTTGCCTCAAAATAACACTAAAGTAGTCAACCACCCAATCAAGAGGGGTTCAAATGTACAAATGCTAATAAGATAGGATGACAATAATCAAAAGGGTGGTTAAGCCCCTAGGAGCAAGGTCCTATAGTAAACCAACATAAGCACAAAGGAACACACATGTAGATGATATATGGATCCATAACCAAATTGTAAACATACACCATCAAAGATAGAAAAAAGGAAAAGGCAAAAGAAAATGCAATATATCAAGCTTCAACTAGTCATCTAACATTGTGGACCGGGTCTAGGCTATTTGTCCAATAAAGGTTTACAAGTGGAACACATTGTCCACTATACAAACAAAATGCATGCTCACAAGGGCTAGTGAAGCTAGGTGTTCACTAGGTGAGCCCCAAGAGGTCCATATCAATGTCATACCCCCATGACTAAGATAAGGACAAAAAGGAAAATGCATGCTCACAAGGGATAGTGAAGCTAGGTGTTCACTTGGTGAGCCCCAAGGGACCATATCAAAGCCATACCTCCATGAATTTAATAAGGTACAAAAGAAAATGCAATGTAACAAGAAAGAGAGAGGTGTTCGAAGCGATTTTTCTTAGTTTATGCAAGGTATCTTCTTAGGGAACATTGTTCCTAATGTTTCCAAGAGAGGAAAAGTGCAAAGAAATATCATGCTCTTGAAGGAAATCAAGCCCAATGACACCACAAAGAAAAGGACGCATCTCAAGACGAAAGAAAATCAAACAAGGAAAACAAATGCAAATGAAATCATGCCAAAATAATTCCAATGTATGCCCCCACTTTAAATAAATTGCTAACACCATGCTGTGAGCAATTACTTTAAAGTAGACAAAAATGAAAAATGAAAAATGTATAACTCAGTACGTCACATGCGAGCCAACTTAAGGAATGTCGTTCACATCCCAAGCTTTCCCTTATATGTTCATGAAAGGTGATCAACTAGCCAAAAGAGGTGACAAGTGACATATGAAGACAAGGCTACCTAACCCCTTGCCCCCACTTCGTGCAGGAAAAGGGTGAGCTGAATATGATGGAAACATGTATCAATTAGAGGAATTAGGTGCTTCAACACAAGGAAGAGCACCACACTCCTTGAGATGTTGAATTTTGTTTCTTAAATCCTTACATTTATTAGTAGCATGACCATGAATTCTATGATATACACAAGATGAAGTCTTGTAATAAAAAAAATTCATGTTTTTGGAGGGAGGGATATCAAATGATCTTGGAGAAGTCTTGATAAGATACCCTCTTGATCAATGGTAGAAGATGTTCCTTTATTTTGTGACAAAGATATATCTTGCTTAGTAGAAGATGCCATGCTTACACAAGACTCTTTAGATTGTGAGATTTTGTTATCTCATTTACATGAGGGTGTAAAATCTAACGAATTTGAATCATTAGTGTTTTGCATGATGAAATTTACATTAAGTGAGGATTTATTTGTTTGTTTCATTTCTTGCAAAGGATAAAGACCACTAGTGTCTATCAGTTCAAGATGCACTACTATTAAAGTCAGCTTAGAAGGATGTTTTGTGGTAGTGTTGATATTAAGTTAAGGTTTTCTTGATTTTTCAAGGGACAATAACCAAGACCACTAGTCTTTTCTTGTGTGTGTAGCTCTATGGGGACATGTATACCTTGATCTCTAGAACCACATCCTTTTCCACTCTAACCAAGTTGTTTCATAATTTCATAACCTTTTCAATAAATATTTTTCATTTATTTTGGATTTAATGGTTGCTCATGATTAAGTTCATCAAATTTTGTTATGTAATTTGTTGTATTTTGTTCTAAAGTGGTTGAGGTGGATGCTTTCGAAGGGTCATCTGAATTTTTTGTTGACATTGCCACTTTTTCTTTTCCCTCATCTGAATTTTTTTTATGATCGTGTATTCTCCCATGAATGTTGGTTCAAAGTCTAAGGAACCCCAATGATCTTCCAATAGCTTCGTGATTTTCTCAATGTGTTTTTTGTCATCTTTTTGTTGCATAGGTTCCACTTGTGTGGTTGGTGTTAATGTTTTCAAAGGATTTTCCTTGTTTTTATTGAGTTGTAAAACACTATAAGGCTCATTATCAACATCCAATGTGTAAACTTTGTTGTTGTAGACATACTTCATTTTAAGATAAAGGTTAGAAGGAAACACATGCATCTCATGAATCCATGACCTTCCCAAAAGAATATTATATGAAAGCTCGTGAGGCATAACATGAATAAGGATTTGTAAGGTAGCCTTTCCAACTATAATAGGTAAAGTTATCACTCCAAGTGATTTCTTTCCCACATTATCAAATCCCTTAAAAAAATAAAGATTCAAGTTGAATTTTTTATTTATCAACACCAAGCTTATCCAAAAGGTTTGCACTACACATATTTAAGGTTGGGCCATTGTCAAAAAGGGTTCACTTTATCCCTATGGTATTGTATTGAGCTATGATCATGAAAGCATCATATTGATTTTTCACTTCCAAAGCAGGGAGCTCACTTTGGTGGAAAACAATGTCAGCATTTATTCCTTGAAACATGGCTACTATGTCATTCGGTTGCACATTAGAAGGGATAGGAACTTGTTGCAAGGCTGTTTGAAGAATGGTGTGATAATTAGGTGAATTCTGGATTAGGTCCCATAGGGATATCTTTGCAAGAGTATTCTTAAGTTGTTCAATAAGATCATACTCCTTTCCACTATTCAAAGGCAAACGACGGGCACTAGGAAAGATAGGATTATGCAATGGTAAGGATGTTGAAGGTATTTGTCTTAGTTGCAGATTTTTTCCTAGCGTTGTATGTATGGGAAATGGTATTGTAACTTGGATGTTCTGAAACATTGTTCTTAGTTGGTTTGAGGATAAGGAGAGGGTTTTTTTGAGCTTTTGGTTTTTGAGAGGGTGGATAAATGATAAGTTTAGGCTTGGGAGAGTATTGCAAGGGATATCTAATGTGCATAACCTCAAAATTCTTATTATTATTTTCATGATCAAATGCCACTTCATCATCTTCATCTAAGGAATTCCTATTGTCAATGTTCTCATTTTATTCCACCATTATATCTGGGTAAAAGCACAAAGTTGTGTCCCATTTTATAAAGGAAATGGCCAACATTGATCCAACTTTTAAACTTGAATCACTAAAAAGTGGCATATATATTTTTAATTTTGAAATGATGTAAGCTAGTAAAATATGTATTTTTTTAGTATATTTTATGGTTTTTTTTTTTAAATATATTTTAAACTAGTTTTTAATAATTTAACACTATAATTTAGTTGCTGATAATATGCTGAAAAAATGAAGTTGCATGAGACGTCAAACTTTTTATAGTAAACATCATTTTTTTTTTCAAATTTTTTGTGTATTTATAACTTGAAAATTTAGTGCATGGATATATTTTTTTCCAATTTTGATAAATATATATTTTTAAATAAATATTAAAATGTGTGTGAATCAAAAAATAATTGTTTCCATCAAACATCAACTTTGATATTAAATATCTATCTAAAATGGAAAAAAAAATATACCATCTTGAAATAGATTCTTTTATCTAGTGCATCATATATATATATATATTTAATAAGCTTTAGCATTTTTCCTTGTCATGGTAATCAACCTAATATTTTGTGTTGATAACCTACTTTTAGTAAAAATAAAAAATAAAATATCAATAATAATTAAACTATTAAAATAAATATATTTTTGAAAACTACACTTAAGGATCTATAAAAGGGAATTTTTATATTTTTTTAAAAATGTTGTTTACATTAGTAGGAGTTATTGAAACTTCAAATTTTTCAAATAATTTTAATTATTTGGTAAATTGGACTCAAAGTGGTGCTCCATATATTTTTAGCCAATAATTTTAGTTGAAAACATTGTGGAAGTATCTAACTTAGCTAGAATGAATCTTACTAGATCATATGTTTGACCAAAATTGATTTTTAGTTAGAAATACCTAAATTAAGTTGTGTTGATAATTTGGCTAAAAGTGTGACACAACTTTGTGCTTTTACCCATCTTCCCTAGTAGAAGAGTTTTTAGGAGAATGACAAACCAAATGTTCTTGACATTCAAGGGTTGGTTCTTCTAAAATGACTTCATCGCATGTAAGGGAGTTATCAATGGTTGAATTGTCTTGTTCATCAATAGTGGAGTTATTAGGAGAAGGCTATTTTTGATCGTTATGATTGTTCATGACCTTTTCCTTTCTCTCTAAGGTCTCATTCTCTTGTTCTATAGTTTCTACCCTAATAGGAGAGCTTTTAAGAAAGTGAAAAAAAAGAGGTTCATCACATTTCATGGTTAGATGTTGTAAAGAAGCTTCATCAAAAATAGGGGGGACATCAAGGGAAGGAAAACTATGATTTTCATGTGTGACAATTATTGGATCCTCTTGTTCAAATAGACCCTTCAAATTGTTAGGAAAAATAGGAAGGAGAGAAATAATGGTATAACTCTCAATCATTGGATTCCTTGATACCAATATATCCTCCTCACAAATGTGTTTTTCATGATCGTTCATGATTGTATCCTTACTCACTAAAGCATTTTCACAAATAGGGGAGGTGTTGGGAGATGAATGGAGACTAAGTAAAGTGGTGGTAATGAATTCATCTTCTATTGTTATACTATCTTCCCAAGGGGAATGAGGAGAAGGGAAAACAAGACCTTCATGATTCTCAACGATTGTATCTTCTTTCGCCAAGATACCTTCATCACTAAAAGGAGAGGTATGGGGAGAGGTACAATTATGATCATCATGGCTATCTATGTTTGCATTATCTTCTAATACATGTATCATCCTCACAAATAGGAGAGATAGGAGGGGGTGTAAGTTTAAGGCAAACATTGACATTTTCACTCTCTTGGACTTAGAGACTCTCATAACTAGGGAATGCATTGAATGAATGACTAACATGCTTATTGACTAAATTTTTTTTTGCAAACTTGTAGAAAACAGAAACTAGCATTTTTGAAAAGTAATGTATGCAAACTTAAAATGCAATGTAAAGACTTAAAAGGAAATGCAATTTTTAGTTTTCAAGCAAGATAATTTTCTGATTACACTATGTAATGATTTGAAAATGAAATGTTGTAATGAAAATTTGGAATTGAAAAATGCATGAAATGAAGCTATTTAAGCTAGATTTAGTAAAATGCATAAATTAGAAAGTTAGCCCACTGAAACAGGTAACCAATGGCAGCAAACAAAAGCACAGAAAAGAAAATTTAAACCTTGGAAATTGTAGCTTCAAACTCAATAGGGACTAAGACACCATTAAGGGAGTCTTGGTCCTATTGAAGGAATTTGAAGGTTCCAGAAATTGTAATAGAATGCAATCAACTCAGAAAGGATTCTGAGGTAAAAACCCTGAGAGGGACTAAGATGCCAGTAAGGGCGTTTTTGTCCCAAGAGAGGTTTTTTTTAGAAAAACAACAAATTCTTAGGTGATTTAGGTGTTCCTAGATTGCCTACCCAGGGACCTGATGTTTAGAAATAGAAAATTGTGCAAATGAATGCAAGAAAAAAGTAACTAATGAGAAGCAACTGGATGCAAAAGTGAAAGATTTTTTTTCAATTTTGGATGCAATAACAATGTTCCTAAATGCAATTAGGATGATGAACAATGCACTTTTCAATTTTTCAATGAGATAAAATGATGCAAGCAAGAAAAAATGCAACCTATATGCACTTTCACTAATGTAAATGTGAGAAACCATAGATGTACTTTCACTAATACAAGATGTAAGAAACCCTAGATGAACTTTAACTAATGCAAGATGCAATTAATGCAACCTAGGTCTAGGGATTTTATGGACTCCAAATCAAAAAATGAATGCTCAAGAAGTCAGGTTCACCAAAATGATTAGTTGAAAAATGGACATAGAACATCACTTTTCTCCAACTAACATTCAAGGATGTCCTAGGAGTCCTAATTATATTGACTATCAACCTCACAAGGTGAGTCAATTCTCAATTAGGAGGACCTAGGGGGGGGATTTTTCTACTTTTAGGGGTTCACCACCAAGAAAATGCTTGGAAAAGAGAAATAAGCATTCAACTCAAAAAATCTAATAATGCAAGCTAAATAATGAGTGCAAATGATGAAATTAAGCTACACCAAGTTAAGGTATGTATACCTGGGAAGTTTGGGAATGTAATGAGGATTCAAGAAATGCAAAAGAAGTTGTCAAAATATGCTATGGAGGACTAAGATTCCCTTACTGTTGTCTTAGTCCCGCTACTATTTTTTGGGGAAGATGCAGAATCTTTAGATGCTAGAACAAGATCTAAAAGAATCTATACAAAATTCCACTTGGAGGACTAAGATGCCCTTACTGTTGTCTTTGTCCCATTTGGATTTTCTAAAATCTCTAAATGTGATCCTGAGCTTTAAGGTATGCACTTGCTTCTCCTAAGATCCGAGAATTTTCTATGATAGGACATTATACATTTATGTTCAAATGGAATAGAGTTTAAATCTTGCAAAGAAAACTAAAACTATATGTTACCAATTTTTCCTAAATATAATTGATAAAGTTTCCAACCCATTTGAAATCTTGGACCGGCTCAACAATGTCACATTTTCCTTAGGAATCTTATTGCAACCTCTGCTTGGTCTTTGTGTTCATGCAACACCTCACATTTGATATCCAAAATGAAGGGGAGAAAGGTAACTTCCTCACCTATCACCAGAAAATGCTCTAAATCATGGGGCCTAGGAATACCCAGGCCAAAGAAGGTATCATCCATGACCACTTCCAACCTGTCTAAATTTTTGGGTATAAAAAAGCTTACATGCCATTTCCACCACCTACACCTTCGAAGTGTGCCAATCTAATATAGTTTCCAAAAAACATGAGGATATGTTTGAATCCACCCTATACCACTCATCTGACACTAGAAATTCTTAGCCAATGATGAGTTTAACCACTCTGATCAACATGAAATTTGGTTTCAACATGATTCACTTCAACTAAATCCCCGTGATTATGCCTCAAAAGGTCATCTATCTATGGGTGCTCATAAGGTTTATGGGAGTATCCATACCTCCTCACTGGAACGTAGAAATCTATTGAAGTAAATATACACACTATGAATTTTAGAGTTCTTCATCAATTTGGTCACACAGATTTCAAGTAATACTTATGCATGAAAAAGAACTCGTTGTAGTGTAACAATAAAACCTATTAAAATTTAGCCCATACACATATCTAGTTAGTGATGATGATTTTTTATCTTCACACATGCTCAACTTCAGTCTTTAAAAGAAAATAACCACAAGATTTCTTGATGGTATGAGTATAAACATTAGTGATTATGGTTGGATTCCTTATTCTTTGAAGGAATCTTCATGCCATAATAATTATTCATTAATACCCATCAAATCAATGTTTCAATGTAAGCATGGTATGGGAGGAACTCCACCACATTTGGCCATGAAAGTGTTAAAATAGTATTCCATCCAATTTAGAAGGCATCCTAATGTTTGCGGTGGCATTCCAAAAGAGTTCTCGACAGTTGTGAAAACAAACATGAACTCCTAAACTCCAACCAAAAGTGAAAAAAAAAATGATGCTTTGTTTTAGTTTTCCTTGGGCATTAACCTTCTTAGAATTGTGTCCAAGGGACATGTGGAACTAGCCAATAGCATATTCCTTTTATGAGAATTCATATTCATTCTTATGGGCCTACAAGTAATAAGGTATCCATTAGCGCACCTTTATGCAAGTTGCAAGCATAAAATTCTTTGGAGCTTGCATACATGTGACACATGGTTTTTCCTAGTTTCATACCTAGTATGTTTTCCTTGAGAGCTTCCCTTATTGTAATGCAATGTAGCAATCATAGCGACATAAGCTTTCAAAGTCACTCTTGGGGTTGTGTGATAGTAATAAATGTATTAGTAACACACAATATATTGAATGAACAATCATGCACCATCCATAATTCTTCGGGCTCAAGATGCTCTTGAGCTTGTGCCCATATAATAGGTGGCATTTTTGGGTGTTAGGCTCAATATGATTTATTATTGTTACCTCCCTTGGAGGAGAACAGTGCAAACATTCATCACAAAATTCAAGATGACATAAATCATTTAATGATATGTTTTCAGGTCCTCCCTTAGAGGATTATTCCTCAAAATGGGTCAATATCCCACCTTCCACAACCCACGAACCCCAAAATAGTTAGATTTTCTATACAAGACCCACATGGAATTAGTAAGCAATAAGCTCAAAGTATGTACTTCAGGACCTTCTTTTAGAAAGGGTAGCATTATAGAGCTTGAGGAGATCAAGACAACCATCCCAAAGACCACATGAAACAACTTTCATTAAGCATTGACAATCGTTAGGCTTAAGATAAGTCTCTCCAAATTGCATAGGGGGTGTAACATCTCACATTCACTTGTGCTCTATTTTTGTACTATTCAAAAACCCACCAAAACAACTACCACACCAACAAGGTGCTAAAAAAAAGGTGATCCATAATTAAACATGTAGCTAACTTGGGATCTATGAAGCATTGCTCCCTTGACCTTCTTTATGAATAATTTATGAAAAAACCTCCATGTTGAGGAAATTAGATGGATAAATTTAGAGGATTTGTGATTCTATTTTGCAAGCATGGTTTTCTAAAGTGTCTACTATCAAATTTTCTTCCCTATAATAGTGTGTGATTATTACTAAAGAAAAACCCTCCAGGAGCTCCCAAACTAATTTCAATATGTTAGAAATGGTCCAGTTGTTTATATTTTTGGTTCCTACAAGCATTGATAATGTTTAGAGAATCTCCTTCAATGTGGATATTTTTGAGCTGCATGTTGTGTGTGTAATACCCCCATATTTCTGATACTATTTGCTACTATTGGTTTCTCTTGTGTGTTAGCATGATACTGATTTGTGCTGGTGATTCATTCACCGACTTGGTGTGTGCGGATGCGTAGTTTAGTTGATTGTTGCATGTGACATTATTAGTATGATTTATGATACTCTGTGTGTTGATTGGATTATTGTTTGTTCAAATAGTGTTTCATTAATGTTTATATGTCAATATGATGATTCTATGGTGATGTTATTTAATTCAGTATTATTTTATAATGCGATGGTTAATAATTAGTTATGATGCAGTAGTTAAGTAATCACATTATCTTATGTTCAATTTGGTTAGAAATGCTAGTTCGTCATTGATATTGTAATTGTTAGAATAGATTAGGTGAGAGGACAGTGTAGCATCACTCGTTCACGAGTGCCCTGCTACACTGCAATTCCTTCTCACGATAGGATGTTTGACTATATATATATACATGTGCTACTTGACATTTATTTGGATGCAGGATTGTAGGAATAAGTCTCGATTCCACCTGCTTCGGCAGGAAAGGGCGAGCAATAAATTAACCCAATGGGTAAAAATGTTGAAAAAGGGAGTAGGTTTGGAAGTGTCCCTGTCCCAAGTCCGTCGTCGGTTGTAAGTTGTTGTGTCATGACTGAAGTTTTGTCTTTGTCTTGTATGTAGTTTCACTGTTGAGTACTTATTTTATTCTTGGTTAGTGTTTAATTAATTAATCATATTTCATAAAATAATTAATTAATGTTGCATTGTTATTTGATTTATTTGAGAGTTAGAAAAATGTTTAAATTAAATATATTATAAATTAAAAGTGATTTAATTAATTAAAAATGCAAATAATTATAATTAAACTAATATTGTTGAGAATAATTAGATATTACCTTTTTATTAATATTTAATTAGAAAATTATGAGAAGATAATATCTGAATTAAATAAATTATTTTAATTAAAATTTTAGATATGTGTGAGCTTTTAAAAGCTGGAAAAGGACCAATAAGAAAGGGGGCTTTTTGGAAAAGAAAACGGAAAAAGATTTATTGATTTTAATTAGTGATTTATTATTTTTATGAAGGGAATTATTCACACACAGGAGTTTTTGCTGCGTAGTTTTTGGATCTAGAAAATAAATAAGAAAGATAGTTTTGAGGTTTTCTTCTGGGTAAAAATTATTGTGAGTTTTGAAAAGAAAAGATTGTTCAGAAG
The DNA here is from genome assembly GCA_007258455.2 of Sequoia sempervirens. Lineage (NCBI taxonomy): Eukaryota > Viridiplantae > Streptophyta > Pinopsida > Cupressales > Cupressaceae > Sequoia > Sequoia sempervirens. The sequence goes on from VDFB02271358.1 coordinate 563,228,981, forward strand.
AACGTTGGAGGTGGAAGATCGAGAGAAGAGTAGAAGGCAGAAAGTCGAGAGGAGGATTCAGAAGGATTCTTCATCAAACGAAGGGTTTCAGGTTCCTTTCAAGTTCATTATTCCCTTTCTGATTTATTCTTCTATAACAAATTTTGACTGCCATGTTAAAAAAATAATTTCTCCTTGTGTTTTAAAAAGAGATTCTTGTGTTTGAGACTTGTCTGTTAAAAATATTTGTATTTCTCTGTAGTGAAAACCTTGGTTTAAATTCTTCAAGAAAATTTAATCATGAAATTATTGAAAAGAAAATTATTTTTGTGGTGAATATCTTTGCACGCCTGAATTTATTTTGGATCTTTTGGAAATCAAATTTATTTATTTTATTGTTCAAATCTCTTGTTTATATATATATATAATATATCTCTGTTTGTGTTAATTAAATATATATATATACAAATACCAAAATCAAATATACATATATTATTGTTCTGGTTGAATCTTTCGAAGAAAAAAACATATATATAAATCTTATGTATTGGTATAATTTCGTTTATATAAATATTAAATAAAATATATTTAATTCATTTCTTATTTGTTCATACCCTTCTGTGCGTTCGTACGGATGAAATTTTAATATAAATTATGGTACTGTTGTTGTTAAAGTACGAACTATAAATATTTAAATTAAAATATTCATTTGGTGAGATTTCAAAATCCACATTGGATTAAATTTATGAACAGAAATAAATAAATAAATAAAATAAAAATAAAAATTATTATTGAAAGGATTTTCGTTTTAATTTTCCGTGCCTGTGTGTGTGTGGTCAAAAGTGTGTTTTTTTTTAAATAAATATAAGTAAACATAAAATAAAAATTATTAAATTTTCATTGGGGATGTACCCCT
>VDFB02271358.1:563229975-563395400 GCA_007258455.2 Sequoia sempervirens
TTTGGTTGATAGGTACTATTGGGGTGTGGTTATCAAGTCTCAAAATTCCTTACAAAGAAGGTGGAAGGGTTGTAAAATTAATATGGGAGGACCAATGAAGCATTCTAAGCCTTTGTATTTTGTGGTCGTGAAACATTTGAATGTGGAACTATTCAAGTTATTTGAAGAAGTATGAATCATTCCTTTCTTTCTAGCTATGAAGGGATTCAATGATGACCTCACTTCAAAATTATTTAACTCGTGGAGGGAGGGCAAGGTTTCAATCATGGGTGTTAGCTTTGAGGTAATCCCAAAACTAATTGTGTAGGCCATGGGTCTGAAGTGCAAGTGTTTAAAGGTTGTGAAGGTGAGCAATAGGAATTATCAACACTTCATCGATAATTTCTTTGAGGAGGATGTAAATCTAAAGTGGTTTTAGAATGTCTATGATAGAGAGAAACTATTAGCTCCCTATGGTCTAGTAAGTGTTCATATTATGAAATATTTCACCTTAGATGGTAGATACACTATGGTGCATGACTATCATTTTTCTTTCCTAAATCACATTAGGAAAAATGAAAAAATTAACATGCTCTTTTTTCTACTTTCCTCTTTGCATCAATGTAGGGTCAAAGGAGTCTCCACCCCATTACATCAGGGCTTGATCCAAATACTTTAAAATTACATTTTTGTCCTAACCCCTCAGTCATGTTCAATGAATATTATAAAGTAGAGCTACAAAGTAAGCCTCTAAAGGAAAATCCTTTCTCACTTCAACTTAACCCTAACTCTAGTAAGAAGCCAAAATTGGCTACCCATATTTGTGCTACCTCACACAAATTTTCTTCTCATCATAGTGATACTTTTCTAGACCCTATTTTTGAAGATTAATAGTATACCCCTCCCTCTCAAAAAAGGAAAACTTAGGAAAAACCCTCTAGCTCAAAATGAAATGAGGATGGCTAGGAAGGTCACAAATGAAATACCTAACAAGGTTGAGGAGGGCCATTTAGATGATTCCAATAGTGGCAAAGGGGAATGAAGGTTAGCTTGTTTGGCCAATGTGGTAAAGTAGAATAAAAATAAAAATGTTAAGGGGAAGAAATTAGCTTTCAAAGAAGAGGAAGAAGGATTGTTAGATGAAGAGTATATCCTCATGCAAGAGGAGATGAGTTGGATTTGAGCCAACATTATTTACTCCATGGATGTTAACAATGAACCATTCCCTATTAAGATGCATCTCTAATAAGAAATTTTATAGCATTACTTGAATACCAATTAACATAATCCTAACAAGGGAATTGAAATTTTATACTAAAAATGAATAATTCCAAAAGTAAATAATGAAGAATAGGAGATGATTTTAATTAACTATTGATGAATGTGTTATAATTGATTTCCCACAAGGAAAGTATAAAAATATTATATAAAATATATTTAGCACATCCCCAAACTACTTTGATATTTTTAAAAATGGTCTCTTACACATAAAACATTTTCAAACCACCAATACACAACATGCACATTCTATTATAGCAAAGTGACTATGCCCATCTCACTTGGATTATTGACACTCATCAATTCATATTATAATTTGTAGCTTTTGAATTCAGGAAATTATCACTTTTAAAATTTCTCTTGGGTCTAGGGTTTGCTACAATCCAAAACTATTTAAATGAATTAGAATCAACATAAGACTATAATGATTATAATGAAAGATGCTCATTATTATTCATGTTAACCTTATATTCCTCTTATCTTCATGAGATGAAAGAAGTAAATTAATATAATTGTATACCATCAACCCCATTTCAATGTAGAATAATAAGAGTCTCTTAAAGCATTGTAAAAAAATTCTTGATCAATATAGAAAGGTGGTTAGTGGCTTTGGTACAAATATCCTTCATGTTATATAACTAAGAAGATTCTAAAAGTGATCTCCCCATTCTATTTAGATATCCACAAGATATGAAATGTCATTATATAATTCCATTAAGTAAGGTTTGTAGGATTCACAAGTCTAGAACATATATACAACCACTTACCATCAAACATATAACTATAAAGATAGGTAAGGGTAAAACCATGTATACTACCAAATGAAAAAAAAAATTCATACTTTCCATACAAATTCTACCTAGAAACATGAGTATTACAAAGAATAATAAATGTTTATATCTAGACCCTTTGATCTCATATTTCAAGCAAATCCTCTAAGACTTCACTCCAAAAAGAAATTTTTGTTGAATGAGTAATCCCTTATCTCTTATATACTGTAAATATTTTCATTATTAATATAATGATTAACCAATTAATAATCAGATCCATTGAATAACCCCAAATTATCAATCACATCATTTTACTCCCCTACCACACCATAACATATCTTTTTTCAAATGTTTCCCTTTATTGATGACATCCATCAATCCTATCAGTTACTATAGTCCCACTAGAAAAATCTAGTGCACAAAATATCTAGATTTATTTTTAAATAAATGTGTTAACAATTTATTTATGGTTCATTCTTGACTACATTGTTTTCAATCAACTTTATGGTTATCATTTAGAAAAGTTTGACAAAGTACAAATAATTCAAATAATAAATGTGAAGTAGGATTTGATTACTTAGAAAGAACAATGAATTACAAAGAATAAGAATATCCTTATCCATATGCCTTCTTCCATACTTCATAGTTCTCCTTGATTCACCAATAAATTTATAAGAATTAATTTAGCTTTTCAACATTGAAAAATATACTAGGAATCTAATTCTACCCTTGTATCCTTAATAATATTTCCACTCTTCCCTCTATCCTAAGAATTATTTGTAATTTTATTCTACATAGAAGTGGATCAATTTTTTCTTCTTTTAACATGGGTTTAACAAATTGTGTCACTATCTATCCATATTCTTTCTTCTATGTCTCTAATGGATTTATTTGTTTACCATTTTCTCATAGATGAGGTAATCCTTAGTTTAATAATACACCAAAATCCTTTACTCTCTCATTGAGTATACCTACTATTCAGTTCAGAAATGTAGAGATATCACTCAATAATTCTAAATCCCCAAAGACATGGGATACCCAAGGGATAAGCTACATCGTACTTGACATTCCCACATATTACTTTAACTATTGTGACTCCCGAATACCAATTATTGTATACCTCTATCTAGGTAGGTACCTTTTCTTGCACATGCATGATGGAAAAATTATTAGTATATTTTATCCCTAGAATTATTTTTGAGAGTATCCTTTGACTCTTTATATGCACACAAATTCTCTCTTAGTTTATGGATTCCTTAAGTATCACATATTCATTTTCTAAAGTGTTAGAAGAGATTGCAAGGAGTTTTGGAGATTTCCCCTCAATTTGAAGTTTCAACTTCTCAAGGATGTTTATTTACCTTTTTCAATTCATTCAATAATAAAGCATGCACATCTTGCATGTTGTCATAGTAAGCTTGCAATTTCTTAGTGGTGGCCTCACTAAACATAATTGTGTCCTTAGGGGAAAAAGTGTCTCCCACTCTTCTAATAGTTAGTTGCCAACTTAATTAGTGAATAGTTTAATTTATTTGGGGCTAGTTATGATTGAGATAATTAGCTTGTATTGCCAAGGTATAAAACCCAAGATAATATTTAAAGCTTAAAATAGAAACTTTTGGTTTATTATACATTATCAAAAATACCACTGGTCAAGTTTCTCTTCTTATACTATTTAGGGAAATAACTAAAGAAATATCCCATCCATGTAATAAAAGGAAACCATTGTACTCAAAAGAATAATTCTGTAATTGGGAGAAATTTTATCTATTTCTATGTCTAGTTCTTTCATCATACTTCAAGAATTAGATTGTCCATTATGAGTGAGATCAATTTTTTCTTTGAATTTGTTAGTTTCCATCTATGTATTGAGTTTAATTTTCAAAACTACCAATTTAAACTCCTTAGAATTCATAAATTTATCACCTGATAGAAGTTCTTCTCATGCCTTTTACCTTACAGCTTGCATAATAAGGCTAATTTATGAACAACACTTAGTGGGCCTATTTCATTTGAAAATCTTGGCTTTACTACCTGGGATGAGATGCAAGGTTATATATTTGCCTTAAATATTCTAGAATATGCTCACAAATTTACTTAGTTTTAATATGATCTACCTATGTTTTTATAAGGGATTATTCCACATCCGCTTTACAAGAAATAATAAAGATATTAACAATATGATACATTCTCAAGATTATCCTTTTAGTATAGATGTTTCTTCTTCACGACCATGTTTATCTCTACTTGCCAAAGTAGGGATTCTAGGTCTAGATGGTGTCAACCTTAGTGGTATTACTCTTAGAGTATCCATGCTTTATAATAAGGCTTTAAGCCTTTCCAATGGGTTCATGTTTTGTTAAAAAACCTCCCTTGTACCAAAGATGATTTAATTTTTGATTCTCATCCTTTCCATAAGTATTTTTCCCATATTTTCTCTTCTTATATATATATTGGCCTTGGTGAGACAATTCTTGATTAATTCTTATCTAAAAGTATTCATGCTCAAATCTTGATCAGCCTACACTTAATCTCACATTGTCAATGAACCCCTTAGGATCATAATTCTTTTTTCTTCAACCTTCATTGGATATGTATTAATCATTCCTATTAGAAGTTCATATCGTTATTTCCCAATGGAGGTAAAATCCTCTATTATCAATTATGGGATGATCCCTCAATAGTATGTCCCACTTTTGACCTAACTGGGGTATTATGATATTTCTATCATGATTCAATAATTTAAATTGATTTTCATGTGTATAAAAAATAGTGTACTAGGCCAAAAAAATATTGGTAATCTATGAACCAAAAAATACCATATAATTAAAGAAAACACTAAAAAGCCTATTGGATCCACTAAATGGTGCTTAAATTAATGTGGTCATCTTTAAGGAAGCATAAAAACAAAATAAAATATAAATAAAATGGAAAGTGACACAAATAATCTTATTAATTTTAGGAGAAGACACATGATGAGATTATTTATGTTGAGATAAATTCTATATAACATGATAAAGGCTCATCTCACAAATGTGTAAATATATGTTTATTTTTGAAAAATTGTATCCTTGAAATATTATAAAAAAATACAACTTAAAAGTTAATCACCAACATAAAAAAATGAAATATAATACATATAAATATGGTTAAAATTTTAATAATTCTTAAGTAAATAAAAAAGACTTCATATTAAAAAATTAAATAATGTAAATAAAATAAAATTTTGATTTTTCTTTTTAAATATCATGTAAATAAAAAATTAACTCTTAAATAAATTAAAAATAAAAATTCTTAAATAATTGTCAAATAAAGAAAAAATAATAAAAAATTAAAATGGTTCTTAAATAAATAAATAACATAGTTTTTACATAATTCTAAAGTAAAATAACTCTTCAATACATAATTTTTTTTTCCTATATTTATGACTTTCCTTAATTTTTTGTGAGGAGATAAACAATCTTAGATCATACTTGTAATCATGATTGAATTGATCTATATGGTGATATTTAATTAATGATTTTATTCTAATTGCTATTGGATTTGATTGAGATCATTAAAATTGTAATTTTTATATTTGATTGTTCATATTATTTAAAATAGTAAAAAAATAATGATAAAATAAATAATTTAAAAATTTGAATTGTAAATTATATTGTGTTAATAGATTGATGAAATTATTAAATGAATAAATTATCATATCAAAAGTTGATTATAATAATTAATTTATTTATATAAAATAGTTAAATAGAAATAATGATTAAAATAACTTTAATAAATAATATAGTTTTTAGTAGATAGGCTATTATAGGTGGGAATTCCACCAGAAAAGTCTTACTATCTGATGCTGGAAAAGTTTTCAGGCCTCTCCTTGCTGGATTTTGGATGTCTTCCCTGCATTTTCCAAAGGTGCGTATGATATCGATTGTTTTGTCCACTTGACCCCTCGCTTTTCTGAGGGGTCCCTTGTTCTGTGCACACATATGATTGAATAGAAGTCGGCCAGGACCGCTGCAGCTACAATATCTGATAGAAAATTCGTCCCCCCCCAACTTGTATACATTGAGTGATGTCCATACCCATTTTCAAAGCAGCGTCAACTTTCTTTTCCAGCTTACGGAAGCGAGCAAAAAGGCACATAGAAATCGTCGTATGGCGTCAGGTAGAGTGGCGCCTGTAAGTACTTGAAACGCAGCACTCAAAAGGTCGCTTATGTCACAGGTATGGCTCAGGCGGACATTCCAGACCATTCTTGGGGTCACAATTTAATAGTCCACCAAAACTATTGTGCTTACAATAAATGTCTACAAACGTTAAATATCTCTCCCCTGGACGTAAGCCACACAGAGGACGGATGAATTTGGCTGCTTCTTTCAACTGCGTGTGCCTTTTAATAGGCGTTTTCTACATAGTTTTTTATTTGAGTTTGCAGTCAAGGGAAGAAGCAAGAATGGTGGGAAAAGGCCTGGAGAGATTTGGAATTGGTTCAAATTATATTGTGGCTAACCAATTTGTGTGAGTAGCAACCTCCCAAAGCTCACATCTTAAGGTTGTTCTCTATTTGGCTCTGTCAAGAGTGGAGGAGAGGCATTGTACCAGCTACCTTTCTTGACGCTTTTTGCGCACGCCTCTGCCTTTGATTGGTTTCTTGTGGTCCTCGGTTCCTGGTAAGCATGTGCTTTCTTATTTAACATGTCTGTAAGCATTTTTTATTTCATAAAATTGAGTGAGTGTCATTCAAGTAGTTGAAAGCTTTACAATTGAGTGATTATGTTTCTGTTTGATTATATTTTTATTCTCAGCAGTTCGAAGCACCAGAAAATCACAACCTCGCCCAAGATTTACTAAGCAAAAATTTAAAAACAACTTTCCAAGACCAGTGGAACCTACTCCGTCAAAAGTATTTCAACTTCGTCCCCTTTACACAAGATTGTTCCAGACTTCAGCCTCTGCTGCCTGCGAAACAACATTAAAATTTTGTATGAACAGTGGACCAATATAATATTCTTCAAGAATCTAGGTCTCTATATGATAAGCAGAAATAAAATACGAATTAACAAAACCTTTAGAGAAAGTCCTCAATGGCATCGGCAAATGTCTTGGATCTGGATCCCCTAAGCAAGGGAGCTACCCACATTTCCCATATTTGACCAAAAATCCTACCTTACATTTCTTTCCTTAGATGAATAGGCGTGATACATTTTTCTCTTCACTAAATAGCCTTACCAATCCAACCGTGCTTAAAACTACCAAATATTTCTCTTATGTTTGTCCGACCGAGTCCCCCAATGCCTGCCTCAATTTCTTTAATACTCTGAGCTTTATTTCTGTCAATGGCTACTCTCTTAAAGGATTTCAGAAGCCTGTTTTGTTCCCATCAGCGCTGGTACTCCTCACTGTCATCATATTGCAAAAGCACCTCCGAGCAGGCAATATCTTTCAAGCAAGTCCATGGCAGAGCTGATAGATTTAATACCAAATCTGAAGTTATATTTATGGCAAGCGGTGCAGTTGTCAGGGGTACCTTCCACGTGAAGAGTCCTGGAAAATGGATGGGGTGCCATCCCTAATTAATGGCACAAGAGTCCTTTTGACCCCTGTCCACTCTCCTCTGCCACCAGTCTTATCTAACATAATTCCTCCAACTTTTCCTTTCGTCTACAGGGACTAACAATAGCTTAGCAGGTCTTAATTTGGGCCAAATTTTAAAATTCTGGTAAACATAAACCAGTTCGAAGTAAAGCAGGTATTGTCATCCATGCATTTCACTCTAGCCAGGTTGTATCATCCAAAATAGTGGTCGCTGCGTTGTGGGATGTAGCTATTAGTGAGAGTTAAATTTCTTTACATAAATAGAAATGTGCTAAAGTGGGATCCATTAGGGACGTTTTACAATTGTGTCTGACATTTTTACAAATCTCTTAAGCTCCCATTTTGGCACAGACAATTTGGACGATGGAAATAGGTTATGAAATTTGGCTTCACTTCCGCCTTTCCATCTGCTTGGAAGTTTTCCAAGTCTTCCCAATAAATCCGTTTTGTGCGCATCAAATCTTGGCATTCTTTGAGATCACAATCCACAGCATTGAGTAAATGTCTTGAATCTGTAAAGTACCCTGACACCTTCATCTGCCAAACCAATTTTCTCTAGCTTTGCATAGAATTTGTGTGTGAATGTGGCCTCTCTCTTATGCTGAAAGCATGCATGTTTTTTTTTATGGCCTTCAATTAAGCTACATTTAGGTATCATTTAATTTCCTCTATCTTCCATCGATCTCCTTACCATTTAATTGCTAATATCCATTATGACAGATTTATCTTTTTATTTGATTTGATAAATATGTCCTTTTACTAATAAATGTACAAATAATTTTATACTATTGTCTTTTTATGTTACGAGGAAATTAGTATTAGGGGATAAAGAGAATCAGAATGTAATTTTTAAATTTTCTTATTAAAGAAATTTGGCAATATAGATTAGCAATTTAAAATTATGGTATTATTGTCTTAAAATGATTTTGTTTTATTCTTATTGAATTAGCATAAGCTTATTAGTGGATTTAATATTCTTTTCAAAGTATTCAAGATATTATTACATTTAGTTATATGGTATACTATAATTAACTTACCAAACAAGCTTTAATTAAATATTCATAACTTATTTTTTTATGAAAGCGAGTTAGTGATGGTATGCTCGAGGTCAATTTTTTTATTTCATTCCTCCTTGATTAATTTAACTAGAATCAAATACTCTATGTAGCTTTAATACCAGCTTTCTGCTTTCACTACAGAATTATGGTTGGCAGTAAAGAACAAACTAACTAGATAGTTCATTGTTTAATTTTTTTTTCTTGATTCTTTCCTATCACTAATTAGTAAATACGAACCACTAAAATTATTACATTTTTTTTTTTTTTTTTAATGGGAATTTTAAAATATGCTTACAGATTGCTTAGGTGATGGTTAACCTATAAAACTAATAGTTCTACCGAAGGAAGAGGTTCTTTTTTTAACCACTGTTGATAATGTATTTAATTTTAACAAAAGTTACATTGTTGATTATCATCTCCACTCTGCTACCACATTGGCTAAACAATGTAAGTACTCAAACCAAAAAAAAAAATATAATGAAATAAAGTGAATTTGAGGTATAAAGTACAGCTTTCTAAGGATGAAGAATTAGTACGAGGTAAAAAAATTGATAGATAAACGTACTTGGATCCTAACTTAGTTTTAGCAACCACAAGATTATTCATTACTAAATATCTTAACAAAGAGTATATACTCTTTTTAGTTTTTGAAAAGAAATGATGAATTTATATACAAGTATGAATCAACAAAAGAGAAGGAAATACTATATTTTCTTTAGAGAGAAATGATTTTAAAAAAAAATAAATTAGGTTTTTAGGCTAAAAAATATAATATATTAGGTTGTAAGAGATATTTATTACCATTATAATTTTAAATTACCTCTTATGTGAAACTCTTTGTATTTCATACTTTGTATTGCATTCCAAAGGATGGATTGCCTGTTAATATATGGTATATGTATACTTATTTAATTCTAACAATTACATTAAAATGTACAGGGTCCTCTAGGGCTCATGACGCCTGTATACTTATGTATTATGAATTCCTTGAACAGAATTGAACACTAATTAGTTAAATCTTCTATCTTCTAAGATTTTTACCAAGAAGGGAAACTCAAGGTCTCACCTTTAAGTAAGATGAGATCATAGGAGAAATATATTATTCTGGCAATGATCCAACCTAATCCATTTCCCTACCTGCTTCTATCTATGAAGGGAAGATTCTAAATTCTGGTGAAGTAATAGTAGACATGAATTTCTTAGGTTTAAGACCATATGTGTTTATATAAATTCTTTTCTTTTTTCCTTTCTTCTATATCTAAAGAGAAAAGTGGGCTGAAAGTGAAGTAGCTCTATAAAGGTGGGAATTGCTTAATTCATGAGAAATTAAAACATTAATGAAGGTTTTATTTCACAATATAGGAAGTAGCAACATAAACAGTTAAAATATTACTGGACATTTTCATTATTTACCTCAAAAAATATAATTTGTAGATTAAGAATTTTAATTCTATGATATCAAAATTCCAATATATAAAATAATTAAATTAAATAGTCATATACTTTTATTTAGCCTTTTCTGTGAAATATCTATAAAAATTTATTAAAGATGTCTAGAGGATAATTTGACAGACTTATATTATTTCATAGAGTATATATAGTCATAAAAAGAGATAAATGAATTCAATTTATAATCGATAGATAAAACAATAACATTTTATCCTATCTTTCGAGTTTAGTCTTGAACATTGCATCAACAATTTTTTTTTGTAATATTAAGGGTATCGGTATAGGCTTAGTTGTAATAGATATGAGTAGTACTTTGCAAGTGTCAAGTGGTTATAAGGTTATCGAGTTTATAATATCATTTATAAGTGTCAAGTGTCAAGTGGTTGTAAATAATAATAAATGCTTAAAGGGTTGCTAAATGATATATTTTAAACTTAGACCATTTGTTCACATATTCATAACATGTATATTTAATAAAAAATAAGGGTTGCATGCATAACTAAAATTGGGGTAAAAGACATCTATTTATTAATTGAAGGTATAGTTTGGCTTATTGTATTTCCTTTGGAGCAATCCCTCCTTCGTTTAGAGCACCCATACCCTCTTCAAGCTCTGTTTTACATTTTTTTAGTCCATGCCATTTCCAATTGTCTATTTATGAATCATACAAATGCAACTTTCCTTGTTATCAAATAATTAGATGTGTTCCTGTTACAAAACTCGCCAAGTAATGGAAAACTTGCAACCGCCTGTAGACATTATCACCATCTCTAGTAGCTCATCTGAGGGAGACATTACAGGATCAAAGGATGATGCTCCTCCTTCCTCGCCATTAGGCTCTTGCTCTGTTGATTGGTTTGGCGTGTACCGAAGCAACATTGCAATCCTCACAAAGAACATTATGCGAGGTTGTGACGACGCTATTGAAGATGTTAAAAAGACATGTGATGAAGCATTTCATGTGCAAAATGATGATGTCGAGCTGGTGCAACAAGCAGTCCAAAAATTCTATACAACATTTCTTGTTTTGGATGCATACTGCGACTCCCTCCAAGCATTAAAACATGATGCATTGTATGGCATGGGCAATGCTACTAGGATTAAGGAAGCTTTTCAGAAACTCCTAGCGGACATACAGTAGAATGTAAATAGCTTGCGTAATATAGCTACCTATTTTTTTGTCGTGTTTTGGAAAATGGTTTCCCTTTTGATACAGAATCAAGACATCAACTTATGATTTTTTTGTAAGGTGGGCAACATGGCTTCCCTCTTGATATAGAACATAGACACCGATTGCTAATCATCTGACCCCTTCTTTTTTGCTAGCGCACCAAATAGTCAAACCTTGTATGCATTTTCAAAAGATATACTATGGTGGGAAAAATGTACAGCTCCTTCCCCCTATCTACTGCTTTGTCCTTTGGTACTTTCCATTGTAAAGATACATCAAACAATATGATAGTTGACTCGATGTTTCTAAGTGTGAATTTTGTGTCTGCTTCATGTGCTTCAATGAAGCAGCTCACATCCATTGCAATAAAATCATCACATGAGCTACATACACATTCTCTGGAGGATCGATCCGACCTATTAATAGACTCTATAACAAGCTTAATAGCGGGTTGGAAATTTTTCTTTTGCCTGACTCAAGGGTTACCCTCTGTGAAGATGTCGCTTCCATCCCAAAAGACCACTACTCTTTCGCACCTCTCAATGCATTAGTAAGCAAAAGAAATGGTTCAAATGTTGATTCTATTGGAATTTTCAATTGCATACATCCATGCTCCACAATCAGGAGAAGAGATGGGACAGAGGTTGCAAGACGAACTTTAACAATTTTTGACATGACCAACACAACTATAGATGTTACTTTATGGGGATCGTCAGCTCAGAAGGAGGGTGCACATCTCCACAAGAAATACCTTATGCATGAATCAAAAATTCTCGCTATTAGAAATGGGCATGTTTCTGAATTCAATGGCAAGGTGATTAACACCTCATCAGCTACAAAATTATGGATAGACCCTGAAATAGAGGAGACATAGTAGATTAAAACTTGGTTGAAAGAAAATGGCATTGACATTCTCAACTACAACATCTGTCTCTAAAAAGTGAAGGTACACAACTCTCATCCCTTTCTCCCTCACATCTCTCCGAAATATTGTCAGATCATCACTTCCTCTTATACAAATTTCCCTTTTATAGACATCTGCTATAGATCGTGACAAAATCAGCTACAAGGACACAAGATCAAGGCTCAAGCACACATTTCACTCAAGGGCATTGCGTCATCAACAACTCCAACATATTCATGCTCTTATGGTACTTTTGTAATTATATTGGAAAAAGATGGTTTCCACTAATAGTAGTATGATAAATTGAAATATGTAGCAATCATTGTACATGTCAACAAATTATGATTGCGTCTGACCATTCCCTTACTTTTCCTATGCAGCCCTTCAACACAAATTCCATATAGCATAGCCCCGCACTGTCAGCCACCAACAATTGTATTGTTCATAGCTGACCCCTTCCATTTGTGGTTTTGCTATCCCTTGAAATAGTTTTTGTACAAAATTATTCAAAAATATTTTTACTTGTCATAAATTTTTTTTCCAATATCATAGACTACCAACAACTGTACTTGGTCCAAATCGACCTTAAATGTTGGAGGCCTTCCCCAATTGTACATAATAGATCATGTTGTTCACTTGTTTTCCATATCATATCGCTTCAAATTAAGTTCCTTGTGTTCATACTTACCCCTACTCGCACCCCCTCACCAACTTGACTTTTGTAACGCATACAAGGTCTTCAAAATAAACTATTTGCACTTTTCCCATGTGATTTTCCCCTCTCCGCCATCCAACACATTGCCATATATAACCTTCTATCGGCGTAACCATTACACCTTGTTGAGGTGCAAGCGCTGGTACATATATAACGCACACAACCTAACATAATATTGTATTAATTGTATAACATAACATAAAATTTTATATAATATTTATATAAAAATAAATATATTATATCAAGTAAAAATTAAATTTATTTTAATTTATTAAAATAATATATAATATACTAAATAATAAATAATTTATTTTTATATATAGTATATTTATATAATATAATATAATCTAATATCTTTATATAAAATTTATTTATCAAGAAGAATTTATCTTAATTGGTTTAAAAACTTGTGAAAAACTTCCATTCCCCTTAGTATTTTGTTTGTTGAATCTTTCACGGAAAATGTGTATGATAAAAAATAAAAAACAACTATTATTTATGATAATACAGGCGTGGGTAAATTAATGTCCGACAAAAACTACGGAGTAACGGATGTACGGCCTTCACTGCTGCAGAGGTTACGGATAAAATACGGCGGGCGAGAGAAACGAGGCAGGCCACATCCATGGACATCATGCCCATGCATCCATGCCCCGGGTGCATTCCTGGGGCTGGATAAACGCTAAGTTCTTCCTTTCGTGTAATGTCTATGCCGTGACAATTTGCACCGATGGCATCATAAGTATCCATGCTCATCTGCAGTTTCACCGCTAACGGTTTGTACTGTACCGTCAAGAAATCATGCTGACTCTAACTCTTCCGGCCCCGTCATGTAAGCTGTCCAACTCTTTCATCCACCGCACTCGTCTATCACTCAAGCAAGAAAATGCACCCTCGCCTGATGGATTGATAGCAGTGTCATTGTGCCTTTTTACTTATTATACTTATTAATATAAATTAAATATATGTAGTTTATTTTAAGGTAGTTTATTTTTATTTTTTCTAAATGATTTTAATATATTTTTATTACTAAATATTTATTGATTTTTTATTTATATGAATTTTTACTATTTTTAAATATTTTTTCTTAAAAAATGAATTATATATATAGAGAGAGAGTATATGAAAGTATATATATATGAGTTATATTATGAGAGAGTATATATATATATATATATATATATATATGAAGTATATATATATTATTAATATAAATTAATCAAAATTAAATACATGTAATTTTTTTTATTTAAAAAAAATTGATTTTAATATATTTTTTAATTACAAAAATATTTATTGGTTTTTTACTATGGCAGAATTTTTATTAATTTTTTTTTTTAAACTCACTGAATAATATTTTATAAATTCTTTATTTTTAAGTTACTATAAATTATAACTAAAATTAGGTATTTTTGGATGCAATATCAATTTTTATTTTACAATTTATAAATTAGTTTTTAATTGAATTGTGTAATTTCAAAGGGTTGATGATGAATAGAATGTTATGAGAGAAAACATTGATATTCATGAACTGTAAAATAAAAATCAATAAATACTTTAAATTATTCTAATTATCAAATTTTCACCTTTATATATTTTTCAATCTAGATTTAAATAAATGTTCTTCGCATAATGTAACTTTTGTATGTTAATTATTTGTTAATATAATTATAGTTTTATAGGATGAATCTAAGTTTAAAACCCATCAATTTTATCTCTTTGGGTCAACCCAAAAGTATGATGCACAATGGCTATTGTCTAACTCATCTGAAGAGATTAAAGACATATTTTAAAGTTAGATGAAAAGGATTGACAAAATTTGTCATTATATTTCTAAACTCATACATAACTTTAATGTAAAAGATGATAAAATATTAGAAATGTACTTAATGTAGTTATACTTTATACTAACTAAAAAATAAAGAAACTTTAAAAATGTTACTAAGAAAAACATTTAAAAAAATAATAAAAATTCATATAAATAAAAAATCAATAAATATTTTTAATAAATCTATATTAAAATCAAGTTTTCTTTTAAAAAATAAACTACATATATTTAATTCTAATTCTAATTTATATTAACTAAAAAATAAAGAAGATATAAAAATATTATTAAATTTTTGAAAAATAATAGTTAAAAAAATAATATAAATTCATATAAATTAAAAAAAATCAATAAATATTTTATAATAAAAATATATTAAAATCAAGTTTTCTTGAAAAAAAACATATATGTTTAATTTAGTTATAATTTATGTTAACTAAATCATAAATTTGGCGCGTCCCGCGTTAATATCCAACTTGCAATTTTCGGTTTCTACCAACGGACTTGGATGCGATGGATATGGTGGGTACAGGCTAATAACAAACTGTTAGTGGCAGGTCTGTCATGCATGGCAGGACATCGGATGCCCATTGACCCATCGGTGCAAATTGTGGCCTCCATAGCCAGTGCCGGTGATAATTTGCACCGATGGGCATCGATGACCATCCCATGGCCTGCCATCCCTAACATACCCGCTGCTAGTAACTCCCAATGATTAGTCCATATGCCACCCACCAGTCTGCGGCGTCTGCTATCCGTAGCATCCAAGTACCGTTGTCAACTTGTCAAATGTGACTAGCCGTGACCATTGTGTCTGCTGAAAAGGCGTGCTCGAAACAGTTATGTCAAGTCAGCGATGATGGCGATTGGATACCACCGGCCCAGCTTTGTAAACGTGGAAAGCTAACTACTTAGTATCATATTGTAATACCCCTCATACTGTTGGATTTATTAATTTCTATGCTTTAACTTGATACGTTGATACTATGATGATACTATTATGGTTTGATTTGGTTGGTTTGAAGTTTGATGATGTTGTTATTCCTTTAGTGGGCTTGATCATTTGATATGACATTATTAGTATGATTTATGATACTTTGTGTGTTGATTGGATTATTGTTATTCAAATAGTTGCTCATTAATGTTTTATATGTCGATGTGATGATTCAATGGTGATGTTATTTAATTCAGTATTAATTTACGATGCAATTGTTTAATAATTGGTTATGATGCAGTAGTTAAATATCATGTTATCTTATGATCAAATTGGTTAGAAATGTTAGCTCGTCATTGATATTATAATTGTTAGAATAGAGTAGGTGAGAGGACAATGTAGCATCACTCGTTCACGAGTGCCCTGCTACACTGCAATTCCTTCTCACGATAGGATGTTTGATTATATATATACATTACTTGACGCTTATTTGATGCGTGATTTCTGCAGAATAAGTCTCGTATTCCACCGCTCGCGCAGTGATAGGCTAGTAAATAAATTCAACCTTAAATGGGTAAAATGCTGAAAAAGGGAGTAGATGGAAGTGTCTCCCCGTCTCCCAAGTCTCTGCTGCCCATAGAGTCGCTGTGGCTGTGACCTAAGTTTGTCTTTGTCTTTATTTAGTTGACTCCCTAGCATATATTTAATATTGGTTAGTGTTTAATTAATAATTGTGATTTATAAAAATAATTACTAATGTATTGTTATTTGATTTAATTAGAGTTAGAAAAATAAGCTAATTAAATATATTATAAATTAAAAGTGATTTAATTAATTAAAAATGCAAATAATTATAATTAAATTAATATTGTTGAGAATAATTAGATATTACCCTTTTTATTAATATTTAATTAGAAAATCATGTGAGGATAATATCTGAATTAAATAAATTATTTTAATTAAAATTTTAGATATGTGTGAGCTTTTAAAAGCTGGAAAAGGACCAATAAGAAAAGAGGCTTTTTGAAAAAGAAAAAGGAAGAGCTTTATTGAATCTTTATCTTTGATTTATTATTTTAGGAGGGAAATGGGATTCTCACAGAAGTTTTTGCTCTATTGTTTTTGGGATCTAGAAAAGAAAAATAAGAAAGATAGTTTTGAGTTTTTGAGGTTTTTTCTGGGTAAAATTATTGTGAGTTTCAAAAGAAAAGATTGTTCAGAAGAACGTTGGAGGTGGAAGATCGAGAGAAGAGTTGAAGGCAGAAAGTCGAGAGGAGGATTCAGAAGGATTCTTCATCAAACGAAGGGTTTCAGGTTCCTTTCAAGTTCATTATTCCTTTTCTGATTTATTCTTCTGTAACAAATTTTGACTGCCATGTTAAAAAAAATAATTTCTCCTTGTGTTTTAAAAAGAGATTCCTGTGTTTGAGACTTGTCTGTTAAAAATATTTGTATTTCTCTGTAGTGAAAACCTTGGTTTAAATTCTTCAAGAAAATTTAATCATGAAATTATTGAAAAGAAAATTATTTTTGTGGTGAATATCTTTGCACGCCTGAATTTATTTTGGATCTTTTGGAAATCAAATTTATTTATTTTATTGTTCAAATCTCTTGTTTATATATATATATAATATATCTCTGTTTGTGTTAATTAAATATATATATACAAATACCAAAATCAAATATACATATAATATGGTTGAATCTTTCGAAGAAAAATATATATATATATATATCTTATGTATTGGTATAATTTCGTTTATATAAATATTAAATAAAATATATTTAATTCATTTCTTATTTGTTCATACCCTTCTGTGCGTTCGTACGGATGAAATTTTAATATAAATTATGGTACTGTTGTTGTTAAAGTACGAACTATAAATATTTAAATAAAAATATTCATTTGGTGAGATTTCGAAATCCACATTGGATTAAATTTATGAACAGAAAAAAATAAATAAATAAAATAAAAATAAAAATTATTATTGAAAGGATTTTCGTTTTAATTTTCCGTGCCTGTGTGTGTGTGGTCAGAAGTGTGTTTTTTTTAAAATAAATATAAGTAAACATAAAATAAAAATTATTAAATTTTCATTGGGGATGTACCCCTGCGTGTGGCTAAGGCCACGGCAGTCAAGGACTGCCGTACCCAGCAGCCCAAGTGGCTGCTGGCACGGCAGCCCTTGGCTGCTGTGCGCGGCCTTTGGGGAGGCCGCGGTCTCCCTATTGGGAGGTACGCAGCCTCCTCAATGGAGGCGTACCTCTCATTCTAAATTCATTTTAATTTTTTTTAAAATTTTGTAATTTTAATTAAAGTCTGTAAATTTTAAATTAGATTTAATTCGAATTTAAGTTAATTAATAAATTTTATAATTGGTTTTTTTGTTATTAATATTTAGTTTATAAATAATATATATATATATATATATTATATATATTATTTAATATATATTTATTATATATTATTCAATATATATATATATATATTTATTGGGTTTTAATTTAATTGTTATTTCTTTATAATATTCGAATGTGTATTAATTGGACTTGTTTTATAAAGTAATTTTGTAATAGAGTTATATTAATTTTAATTAACTGATTATTTTTATATATTTGTATATTTGTGTAATAGAGTGGTTTTATTGTAAATATGATTTTTTTTTAAATATGATACAAATAGGAGAAATTTGGAATGATTAATGTAGTTGTGGAAACTATAGTTAATTTTGGGTTTGGAATGTTTTTCTGTCATGTTCTTTTATTTTCCATGTTGGGTAATTAGGGTTAAGAGTATTGTAAGTCTTCCAGGGAAGTTCTCTCGAGTGGGATGTTTGGTGTGGAGGTTCTTTTGAGAATCGTCTTGATGTATTGTACTATGATGTTGTACCCGATTACCACGAACGGGGATTTGTGCCTCCTAGGAAGTAGGAGTGGGTAATGAGATTTGTACCTCCTTTGGAAGGAGTGTGTTTCCATATTTGGTTTCCTCCAGTGTTCGGAGTGAGTTCCTTGTTTTATTTTCTCCTTGGATTGGAGAGGTTATGTTGTCTAGCTACTATTGTGGTATTGTACTTTGTTGTGTTGTCGATAGGAGAGTGGCTCTTTGTGGGGGTCCGGCACACAAAGGGGCGCCAGGGTAACCTACCTAGAGTTTAATTAAGTGATAATCTAAATGAATTAATGGGGGGGCTTTCACACTAATAAAGATAAAGGATGTCTCTCTCGTGAAGCAAGTGAATGATAAGGCTCGAGATGAGATGGACGCATAGTTTTGCGTGAGGGTCCGGCGGCCGGTAGAGGCAAGCCAGGGTAACCCAGGATGGGGGTCCGGTAGCCTAGGAAGGTTGAGCCAGGGTAACTCATGGTAATTTATGCATGACACTCTTCCTATGTCAACAGTTAGCCAGTTATTGTGTGATGTTCATGATCTTTATTCTCTGGAAGCATTGTAACCTCATGTTAAGTGATATTGTGTTTGTAGTTGTTAATTGACTTTGTGATTGTAGATGTTAAGTGATATTGCGTCCGTTGTGATTAAGTGATTTAGTGATTTGTCTTTGGTTATTGTTGGAAGTAGTCTTTGATATTATGTCTTGAGTTTCGTTGATGCTTGTGATTATGACTTGTTGTGTTCTGAAGTGGTGTTGTTGTGCCTTTAGATTTGTCGTTGTTGATTTTTCTAAGTGGTCTTTGATGTTAAGTCATCTTCTTGGGGTTAGTCTTTGTTATTGTTAGTCGTGCTTGGTCGGGGACCCTTCCTTGTCTACTCTCAGCATGAGGGTGGTTGGGTGGAACGTGCTTCGCACCCCGTTGGGTTCCCTTTCTGTTGCAGATGTATCTTTTACTTGCAGGTTTTGCGGATGTTGATGATCCAGTGTCCTTATGTACCAGATAGTTGTATATACTTCAGTTGTAATGTATTCTTTGATGTATTGTCTCCCACGTGTGTTGGGATGACCTTGATGTGATTTGTATATGTAGTTACTGAGATGTATTTCCAGTCAATTGTGTTTTACTTTCATTTGGATGTAATGTTTATTCAGGCCATGTATTTATTCAGGATCATTTGTTATAGTTGGTTATGTTGAGTTGTATCTATCGAAATGTGTAACACTTTATATCTTTATAATTCCATGTATTGTCTTATGTGCATATGTTATTAATATGGATATAGTTGATGGATATTTTAAATGATGTAATGGGAATGAATAGATTTATGTAATAGATTAATTATTGTTATCTTGTTATCGTTGTTATGGGTTAGTGTAGTCATGTCACTTCGTGTACCCCATTGGAATTAGTGTGCCTCATAATACATTGTTATGTTATAATACTTAAGTATGTTAGTATATTCTTTAAAAAAAATAAAAATTGTTCCATTGTTATTAGTTCCTTTGGGGTTCGCATGGCGGGGCGTGATAGTGTGCTAGCTTCACACCTGGTAAGAGGTCATGCACTTTTGCTACATTGTTATTTCCCCTAGGTAACTTCCCTTTAATATATCTCCTTTTTTGTTGTGAATTACACAACCTAGCCCAGTCAATCCTACATTTCTTTTATATGCACCATCAATATTTAATTTCATGACATTTGGAGGTGGGGTGCACCATTTGATACTACTTCTATCAATTTTTTGGACAATAGAGTGTATTCCTAGGGTTGGAACCTTCAAAAGAGACCAATTATTTAATATTTCATTGTCCTAGCTTGAGAATGAGTTGCATGAGTTTGGTTTTCTCACTAAATCTTCCATTACTAGACCTTTGAAATGTTTCTTTCCAACTTATTGAGGAAAATTTTCAAATCTAAGAAACTATTTCTAAAACTTCTTTTATTTTTCTCAAGCCAAATATTCTATAATAGTAAGGTCGAGATCACCACCCAAAGTGCTTCAAAGAGAGAACCTTTATAGATTATTAGACAACTTTAAAATAATTCCAAAACTATGTTTGGCAAGGAGGAAATCCAATGAAGTTTATTTTGGATCCAATTCCATCATGTTTGAGCAAAAGTGGAGGAAAAGATGGCCCCTTGATTCCTGATGGGTAACACATAGAATACAGTTGAAAGGATGGGCTAGGCCCAACCTAGAAGGCCTACAACTAGTTAGGATTGGTCCATGAAGAGATAACCAAGAAAAAGTGTTTGCTTTAGAGAGAACTAACACTAGTATACAAACAACAATATATGACTAAATAAACTACTAAAAATTGTATATAATGACTAAGTTTAGTCACGTGACTATTAGTGGTTTATTTGAAGTCATTTATAACACCACTAAATTTATGACTGAACTATTTTAGTCATTGATTTTTAGTCATCGATTTGGTCATCGATTTGGACATTGATTTAGTCATTAATTTAGTCACTGATTTAGTCATTGATTTAGTCATTAATTTAGTCATTTATTTAGTCATAGTAGTCATTTATTTAGTCATATATTTAGTCATTAATGTAGTCATATATTTAGTCATATATTTAGTCATTCATTGTTGTTAACTGGTCATTTATTTAGTCGTGGTAGTCACTACTTTAGTCATATATTTAGTCATTAATTTAGTCATATATTTAGTCATTACTTTAGTCATATATTTAATCATTAATTTATTCATTACTTTAGCCATATATTTAGTCATATATTTATTAATTAAATTATTTATTACTTTAGTCATTAATTTAGTCATTTTTATTTACCAGTTTTCATTAATTGGTAGTAAATATAGTCATGAATTGAATAATTTATTAAGTACCATAAATTTTATAATGCAAAAGTAATATAATATTAAACTTGAACTAAAACATAAAAGCAAATAAAAATATTACATATATGAACAAGCTACAACATGCTAGAATTAAAAGATTGATTGAACATCATGGTAAATAAAGGCAATCTGCAGTAAAAAATTTAATGCAAATATATATATATATATAGTTACAAGATGTCAAAGTTGTCTAAGAGTTTCCAACTCTTTCAAATACACCATGATAATTAAGATCCTTGAACAACACATTCAAAATACTGCATAAAGCAGTGAGCCAAAATGTCTAACATTAACTAGTACATGATAAACATGTTCAGCTGTCATTTTCTACAAATATTTTAGTGGCCACCAGGTGAAGGTTCCCTCTTTCTCTTTCAGGAAAACAACTCCATCTATTTTGTCTTCATAAATAAGGGGTATGTTAATTGTGACCTTTAGAATGTTTACATTTGCATCTCCCATTCCTTTAAAGTTGACTCCCTAACTTTATCCCCTTCTTTGAGTTTATCAATACATTTCTACAAAAAGAAAAAAAAAACACATTATATTGCATGGGTAATGATTACCCTTGTTTGTATAATAAAACAACCATTACTTACTTAAATAGTACTTTCATGTGTGTGTAAAAATAATTGCAAAAGGAAAATTTCAAAAATAATTGCAATGATCAATCTAATTTACTAAAAAACCAACACTCATTTCACTGCTTACAATGTTACTATTAACTTCATGCTAATCAAATACAAATATAAACACTGCATTACCATGCACACAATATGAGAGCACTACTACTACTGCCACAAGGTGAAGGTGAAATACATTGGGATGTACAAAAAAAGTGGCATTAAAGCTATGAAACATAACCCCATGCATTCAAAAATCAAGAAAAAAACAGATTTAAAAAAAAAGGTAAAAAATTGTAGAAGAAGAGAAAAACTATTTTTTTTGAAATTGAAAGGCATTTCCATAGCCTAGAGATATAGAGAGAAAATAAAATAAAGAGTTTAACTAATGAATTGTAAAAAATATATTTATGTAGTTTATATTCATATCTTTGATTACATTGCATTTCACACCTTTCAAACTCAAAGCATTACTTCACATTGCATAACTAATAACTAGGAGCAGTTGCCAATTGCATTTGCTTGTCATGGCATTCTATGAGACCACATTTCTTTGAGGAATTTTTTTTAAACAATTGACTTCCTTGTCTATGCTACCACATTTTCCATACATGTCTACCAAATAATTTTGTCAAATAGTTCACTCCCTTTGAAAAAATCTATCAAAAGCATAATAGTAAGCATGAGACCATAATAGTATGAGGCTCCATAAATATTTCCCTATCCCTAAAAAATTAGTACTATCGTCCTAACAATACCTCATCGGTGGAACCCCCATTATAGCCTCGCCAATAGCTCAATTAAAGTAGCACATAACCTAGTATCAATGTAACAATACTCTATTGGGCTAACTCCTAAGGCACTCTCCCTGATAGACCGACATAGTCAACAAAAGTAAGCACATCGCTGTGAAACATGAATATTGGTGGAACAAATGTTTGCATTCCCTTGATGGCCTAATATAACCATGGATTATCAAGTGCATAATGTATATCAGTGGAGTTGGGGTGCATCGGGGTGCCATTATCTAGCATCCCGTCGATAGACCTAAGGAAAATTGTTCATCGATGGAGAAGGTGGCTATTGGTGGAAGAAGAATCATAGTTTCAAAGATACAATGATAATGATTATTCTAACTAATGTGACATCTCAAGGTATTGTCGAGATATTTAAAATTAATGTTCTCCCCCAATGACAAGACTGAAATGGGTGGTGCATTTAGGGAGCTCTAAAATGGAGTAATTGCAGGTTTTAATTCTTGAAGTGAATGAGAGAAGTGGGTGGAGTTAGGTGGCAGTGATGACTGACGTATGTTGAGCATTTATGGAAAGGAATGTGAATGAAGTTATTAAATTCTCAAGGCATTACTTTCTCAATGCTCCTCTACTATGGTGAACAATAGGTGTGAAAAAAGTGTATAGGAGGTAGTGCTTTTGTTGCTATAGAGGTGATGGAGGCTAGTTTCACACTTAAAACAAAGAAAAAAATCTCATACTTTTATGGAGAACCATTGGTAAAGAGACTGATGGGGTGTTTCCTGTACAATGATGAACGATTAGTGTAGTCAATGCAACTAATTTTGGGAAGAGGATTCAGATAGCTCACGCATAGGTACAAAACTAATTTGGACATTTATTCGCTCATAATGGCTTGGGGATTAGATTTGGGAGAGCCAATTGAAGTTTTGATAAAGGTGATGAAGGCACTGGTGCATAAGGATTATCTGAAGAACATGGACTCACTGTTGGAATGGATGATTCTGGGAGTTGGGATGGATATTAGTGAGGAAATTGAAAGCAAAGAGGATGAAGAAATAGTGAAATGCATACCCTCTGTTAAATGGCCAGATGGAGAGAGGGAGCAACATGCGGGTGGGAGGCTCTAAAATTGATTGTGGAATTAATAGAGGTTGAGGTAGTTATAGTGAAGGAAAAGGCCGAAGTGAAGTGGTTGAAGAAGTTGGAGCAATTGGAGCAGTTGGAGAAGTTCGAGCAGCGACCTCAGAGGAAGAGGAAGAAGAATGGGACCTCTATGGAAACTGTGGCGAGTAGCTCATTTGCAACTCTACAGTTAACATAATCCTCTGCCATGAATTTGAGTTTTTTGGCTGTCTGTAGTTAGTTTTTGGGGGTTTTACAAAAATGTGGGTAACAAAAAGGAGTTTTGGGTTTGTAGGGTAGTTAGTAGTTATTCATAAAAGACAGTGAATGTAATTTTTAGTGAAAATATTGATTTTGAAATAGTTGTTAAGGACTAGCAGTGAAGTCACTGCAAATAAACTGTAAATTTTGAAAACAATGAATATATAAACTCTCCATCCATACAACTATAATCTCAAAAAAATTGTAAATAAGGAAATTAATAGTTTTAATGCAAGTAATCTATGTAAATTGTCAAACATTAATATTCTCCATTTGTCACCTAAACCTGATTTAATAAGTAATAAGAACTTACTGGTAATCATGCCTACCAACCAAAGTGGCTCATATAGGTAAGAATAACCTCCCACTCCTGCAATAATTTTTTCATGGTCACTGTTAGTATGTAAAAATAAATTTGGAAAGAAGAGAGTTGCAAAGATAGAATATAATGAAGACTCTAAAGAAGCTATTTTCACATTGTAGCTTTCTGACAATCCAACATGACACTGAAGCTTAGTGTTTGATTTTTGTTCAACAGAAAAACAAGAACTGAGCCATGGGATAGAACATTGAAATCAATTTATTTTTCAAAATAAGTTAGTATACTCAAATATGAAAGGAGATGAAAGCATAATAAAATAAATGTATTAAAAGGGCACCTCCATTTATGTGCAATGCAGGTGGAAATTGTCTAAATTTTGAAGTTCAATATTGAAATTTTATTTAAAATTGAAATATAAATGTCCTTAGTTGATCAAAAGTAACTAGTAGATAAAGCTAGCTAGTTCAAGGTATTCACTATCATGTTTACATATTCCCTAAGTATCTACTAAAAAAATAAATCTTGTGTAGAATGTATATATTTCTAATTTGAAGATAATATTTACAGTCATGGAGAGTTACATGAGGTATAGATTAGGTCTCTAGCTGATATATAATTGGTGCAAATCTAAGGTCTTAAGTTGTCCTGCCCAATAATCTTTATTCCAATCTTTAAATGACAAAATATTGAGGCTTATCCTTTGTTGTTCTAAAATTCTCAATCAAACCATCTTAACCATATCATACTAAAAGTCTATTGTCAGAACCAAAAAATGTAAGTTTTGAGAGTCCCACTCAATCTCAAGGCCAAAAGCATAACATTTGGCTTAAAATAGGTACAAACCAAAATATTCAAATAGTATAGTGATATCTTCAACAAAACCCTAAGTACTTAAATCCTTCCATGGTTTTTTGTTGACATAATTAAATTATCACAAATGATCTAAAAGGTCAAAGGGCCTTCCTTTTTCTTGTAAGTTGTAAGCCCTAAAAAACAAGCCAGTCAATCATCAAGGTAAATACATGACTAGAACATGGGTGAGGTAACAGTCATCAAGGTGATTACATGACTAGAACAAGTGTGAGGTAACAAAAGGAATTATACCTCTGTCCTCATCACCCAAATCAAGATTTGAGGCAAGCGGAGGAATGTATCCTACTCACTACTTCTGTACAACAAACTTTAATCTATAATTTCTTTATAAATGTTCTAAAAAAGAATTTCATATGACCACCAAAATAATTTCAACTATCACAGTTATATGATTTTTCATTAACACCATCTCATAAAAAAACCATCAGTTATAATTTAATCCTAACTGAGGAAATACATACCTGGTACATCCTCTTCAATACAAGGAAGCTAAGCTCAATCACTTGTTCAAGCCAACAAGTACTCCACAACCTCTCTCCTCCTAGCAAGTAACACCCCTTGAGTTCTCTTAATGGACCCTTCTTCCCATCAAGCTTCAATATGATGGAAATTTTTTGATGCAAAGCAATTTGGCTTTGAACAAATCATCACAAAACAAGCTGATTCAAACAACCAATTGATTCACAAAACTCTTCCAAATCAATGCTTCGCAAATACTTTTCAACTCATCTATTAGGTCTATAGACCCATATTTTTGACTTTATCTCACAATGAACCACTCAACAATCAATCTATCTACTCTGTTAGACACCATTTAAGGAAAACTATAACTTACCTTCAAAACCATCACGGGTCACTTTAGACCATCTCACGCAAAACCTAGAAACAACGTTGTCCTAATAGACCAATTAGGTCTCTATTTCAAAGGAGGTACCTCAGATTCTTTCCTCCAAATCCAAACAACCACTCAAATCTTCTTACCAGTCAACATAGGGCACTAATCAACAATTTTTAGATGGGAAAACTCTCATCTAACCTCTATAACTAAAAACCCTCATTGTACACTAACTTGGGGTAGGGTTTATTGAAAAATGACATTACCAACCTCTCACAGCTCTACCACCACCTCCAACACTCTTCATTATGCATGCACATGCTTGCAATATGAATTGTTCAATCATGACCTTATTAATGACTTCTAGACTCAAAACTCAAACTGACATAAGACCTCCATGAATCAACATTTCACAAATACCTTGGTGCTCCTGCACTAGTTTTTAAATGTTTAATTCAATAAGAAATAGAGCTATTCAGATATAAAAGTCAAAATAAAATACATTTTTATATTTGTGTATTGGTATTGCAAACTCTTTTATGTAGGCTCGGACTAGGGTTTTCCTAATTGGTGCCTCTAGATTCTAGGTTAGAATCTTACAAGACTTAAATATTGTACATACCAACCTCCACTTTACTGTCACAATGACCTCTATTACTATTCCCCCCCCCCAATCCATCACAGTACCATTGCCAAGATTCATCCAAAGGTCTCTAGTAGATGATAAGGTGTAATAAGCAAGAGAGGTGTATACCATTGTCCTAACCACAGAGGTTTTCTGTGGTCAGGTAAAACCCCACCTTGAAACCCCAAACCATATAAAATCAGTGCTCCACGGGGACCTGTCCCCATCCCAAAAATGTTCAGGGGACTTGGGGGACCTAGAAACTTCCCCCTGCCTTTGCATCTGACAGTGACACAAACTTGAGCTCCAATTTTGATAAAGACCTACCAGTTGCATTTGTTGATTAGGGACAACCATATATTTTATATTTTTTTGTCATTTTATAGTTGAAACTTGAAGCCTTTGGGCATTTTTTTATAATTCTTATTTAATATGTATGTGCATTGACAATAAAATAATTTGAATTTTGTTACTTTGTTTGTCAATTCTTATGTGAAATCTCAATTCAAGTCTAATGTTATGCATTAATCTTCTACAATGCCTATGATGAATTCTTTATCAATGTTCTGATATGAATATTTTAAATTTCTCTATATTTTTTAAAAATTTCCCTATTTTTTATAGTCGTCCCCTACCATCCCCTAAAAAATGACCCAAAAGTACACCCATACCAAAAACACGTCGCACTATCCCCTGTCGTCCCCATCCCTAAAACTTGGGGGAGCATAGTATAAACTTGATTTTACGAAAAAAGACATTCAGGCATACAGGAAAATATGACTCTACAACATTGAAAACACCAAATAACAACATCTATAGGAAAAAATAGCTTAAGTAGAGAATATATGCAAGATGTGGAATTGTAGACAAAACACCTGAATTGTTTGACAAAATGCCTCAAAGAGATGTCATCTCATGGAATGAAATGATTGATTGGAGAATTTGTACAAAATGTATTTTGTAAGGAACCTCTCAAAATATTTGAATTAATGAACTCTGACACATCCTAACATTGTAAGCTTTGCTTTGGTTCTAGGTGCATGGAGTCATGTAGGTTTAGTGGATGAGGGCTGCACATACTTCACACATCAGTAACCCTTATTGCATTACAATTTACATATATAGTTGATCATTAAGTGTGCATGGTTGATCAACCATTAATATTTTTGGTTGGGTCCTAAAAATGTTGCAACATATGTTCTTCTCTAAAAAATTTGTACAAGGTTCAAATAGTAAAGATATTGATGAAAGATAGAGGAATAAAAAAGATAACTGGATGTTATAGTTGGATATGCTCTAGTAGACATATATGTAAGATGTGGAATCATAGATAAAACACCTGAATTATTTGATAGAATGCCTCAAAGAGATGTCATCTCATGGAATGAAATGATTGATTACAAAATGTGCACAAAATGGATTTTGCAAGGAACCTCTCAAAATATTTTAATTAATGAAGCACTCTGGAACACATCCTAACATTGTAAGCTTTGCTTGGGTTCTAGGTGCATGCAGTCATGTAGGTTTAGTGGATGAGGGCTGCATATACTTCACATATCAGTAACCCTTATTGCATTACAATTTACATATAGTTGATCATTAGGTGTGCATGGTTGATCAACCATTCATATTTTTAGTTGGATCCTAAAAATGCTGCAACTTATGTTCTTCTCTAAAACATTTTTATGAGGTTCAAATAGTAAAGAGATTGATGAAAGATAGAGGAATTAAAAAGATACCTAGATGTTATAGTTGGATATGCTCTGGTAGACATATATGCAAGATGTGGAATCATAGACAAAACACTTGAATTGGTTGATAGAATTCCTCAAAGAGATGTCATCTCATGGAATGAAATGATTGATTGTAGAATGTGCACAAAATGGACTTTGCAAGGAACCTCTCAAAATATTTGAATTAATGAAGCACTCTATAACACATCCTAACACTGTAAGCTTTGCTTGGGTTCTAGGTGCATGCAGTCATGCACGTTTAGTGGATGAGAGCTGCACATACTTCACACATCAGTAACCCTTATTGCATTACAATTTACATATATAGTTGATCATTAGGTGTGCATGGTTGATCAACCATTCATATTTTTAGTTGGAACCTAAAAATTCTGCAACTTATGTTCTTTAAAACATCTATATGAGGTTCAAATAGTAAAGATATTGATGAAAGATAGAGGAATTAAAAAGATACCTAGATGTTATTGTTGGATATGCTATGGTAGACATATATGCAAGATGTGGAATCATAGACAAAGAGATGTTGCAGAAAGTGTACAAAATGGATTTTGCAAGGAACCTCTCAAAATCTTTGGCCAAATTTGAACATCTTTAATGTTTAAGGCACGTTTTTCCAAAAACAGCCTGACACATTTTCTGCCCATGCCCTGTTGTTCTTTATCACCATTTTTCTTCAATTTTCTATCTCTAAACAAAATCATGATGATCAAAAAAGAAATCCCAATCTTCTAAGTACACTTGTCTTCATGTTGGGGTTTTTTAAACAAGATTTGATTGAGTTTGAAACAACCATTCATCTCTATTTGGTTCCAATTTTTCTTTTCCATATCATCTGAAACAAAACCCCTGAACTCCATCTGCTTCATTCTGACAAATGGCTAGAAGACTTCACACAACAAGGGTTCTATCAGCCAGATGTGTCTTCTAGTTCCAGCAATGCATCGACAGTTCTATTTTTTCATTGGCATGAGGATCTTCTATTGGCGGGATGAGGTCTCCTATTCTCATGATGGTCTAATGGGGATGTCGTCAGTGGAGTTCATGCCTTTCATTGGAACCTACTTTTTCATTAATGTGAGGATCTTCTATCGGTGGGACGAGGTCTCCTATTCCCGTGATGGTTTGATGGGGATGTCAGAGTTTGTGCCCATCATTGGAACTTGATTTTTCATCAGCGTGAAGATCTTCTATTGGTGAGACGAGGTCTCTTGTTCCCACAATAGTTTGATGGGAATTCATTGGTGGAGACATCCCCATTAGGCCATTGTGAGAACAAGAGACCTCATCCTATTGATAGAAGATCCTCATGTTGATGAAAAAATAGAATTGTCAATCCATCCCTAGAACCAGAAGACACATCTGGCTAATAGACCTATAAGGTGGGGGCAGTCAGTTCCATTTTCTATAATGTGGTAAGAGTCATATAGACCTAACACTATTTTAGGTTGGGGAACTCTTCTTGGAGGTTCTAAACAATTTTCCTCTTTTTTCTAAGACTATGTTGGTAGTGCCACCTGAATCATAGTTGTTTGGTGGGATTCCAAACCTAAACAATGAGATACAGTTGTGGAAATCTCATAGAGAGAAGCTACAAGCTACCATGATTATTTTTTCGAGCGAATTTATATCAGATTCTTTCTTAGCATGGCTTAAGACATGTGCAGATGATATTCTCCCTATAGATAGGCTTGGGGAAAAGTATTTGCTTAATCTTGTGAAAAGTGGCAAGGAACTTGCTGAGAATGAGACATTGATTAGAGAAACATTGGAGAGTCTGTATGCATTTCAAGGGAGCTTGGAGTGGCTAAAAATGGTTTTTGGTTCAATTGTTAAGTTTCCATGGCAATGCGTGTGTGAGATTGTTTTGAAGCACTCAAAGAGTCTGTGGGATAAAATTTTTGAAAGCCTGTTTGTTAGTTTGATGAAACAAATTATAGCTGATGGATTTGTAGATCTTCATGTGAGAGTTAAGGTTGTTAAATGCCTTGAAGCCATAGTTACACCTCTGGAAAGTTACAAAGATGTTGAAACCCATTTGCACAAATTAACTACTAGTGAGGGTTGGCTTGTCAAGAGAGGGGACCTAAAAAGTGTCAATTTACCTGGGTTGAGTTTTAGATTTATGAAGATAAATGATGAAAACTAGTTTGGTCACCTTAAGGCTTATTTTAGAACTAAGGTTGGTCAAATAAAAGATACCATAGATGAGGGGTCCAAGAATATTTTGGAAGACCTCCTAAGTTTTCTTCATGCACATAAATATCCTTCAAGAATAAATGATTTAACACCTTATTTGCAAGAGCAATGCTTCCATTTTATCTCAACATTGATTGTTGAGATTGAAGAACATCTTGCACATCTTTTAGATGCTCTCTATCAAGAAATGAAAAATGAGGAGATGCCAGAAAAAATGAACAAGGAGACACTAGAATCGACAGTTATACTGGAAAGGGAACTTTTCTTAGGAAGGATTTTAGTTTCTCTTAGTTTTCATTCAACTTCCCTTCCACTAGTTCTTGGCTCATCTTAGCTTAGGACAAAGCTTCAGTTTAAGGGAAAGGATCTTCAACTTCTAGATATTCCAGTACTGATTTTGATTACCCTCTTCTAAACAGTTATGGAAGACAAATACTAATGAGAGGGGTTGGTTTGAAGCCTAAATCACAAGATAAAAATAATAGCACCAAATTGAATAAACTGAGAAGAACTATGCACAATATTTGTATTAGAGTAAATAGCATGTGGATATTGTGGATAACTAAAGATCTTTCAGGAATTCTCACAAGAGATCTAAGGGAGGATGATTCTTTATCCATGAAAACTCCTTTGAAGGCCTATATTCTCATTTTCATTGCATATTTTTTTTTTTGTGGCTTATGGAGTTGGTTTCATTTCCATGATTCATCTAATCACTGATCTCTTCTTGTAGTTTTCATGAGATTTCTTCTAATTTCAATTTAAGTCATCACAGTTTATATCTGGATATATTAATAACCGAATGAGAATAAAACATCTAAAGTAAAGAGATACATTTGATTCTTTCAGTCACTTCAAACTCTTTATTTCCCAATAAATGGAAAAGACTAACATGTTCCCTTTCAACCCTTCCAGTCCATATTAATTATGGAGATGTAATATGTAAGTATGTAGAAAAGTATCAAAGGGGAGCCAAAAAAGTTAGAGATTTTCATAGGGCCTATGAATCAACTCTTGTTGTTTTTATATGAAAATGTTGTTGTTTGTTTTCTATTTATATATAATATCTATTGGCATCATTTGGGAACTCCTATTTTTGGGAATTCAGTAAGAGTTCTCAAACAAAGTAGGATGACATCTACTATACAATTGAACATTTAAATGGAATTTGAAGCATGATTTTATTTAATTTTCAATTTTCTTCCTTAAAGAAGCCTCATAAAATGCTTTCTAATTTCTAATTGTATATAAAACTACCTAATGCAGCTTCTAATTGTATATCAAACTACCTAATGCTTCTTTTCTTTTACTGCTGCAAGTCACAATTTTAATGTTGTATGCTTGCTCTGTCTCTTGTAGCTTTTTGTTCCATGATTTCAAGGCTTACCATTTATTAGTCTATTATTTGTAGGGTTGGGAAGAAACTAAATTGAAACAAGAGCATGAGGGTGGAGGTAAACTAGAGTTAAGGTTGGTAAATGCCTTGAAGCCATAGTTACATCTCTGGAAAGTTACAAAGATGTTGAAACCCATTTGCACAAATTAACTACTAGTGAGGGCTAGCTTGTCAAGAGAGGGGACCTAAAAAGTGTCAATTTACCTAGGTTGAGTTTTAGATTTATGATGACAAATGATGAAGACTGGTTTGGTTGCCTTAACACTTCTTTTGGAACTAAGGTTAGTCAAATAAAAGATACCATAGATGAGGGGTCTAAGAATATTCTGGAAGACCTCCTAAGTTTTCTTCATGCATATAAATCTCCTTCAAGGATAAATGATTTAGCACCTTATTTGCAAGAGCAATGCTTCCATTTTATCTCAACATTGATTGTTGAGATTGAAGAACATCTTGCACATCTTTTAGAAGCTCTCTATCAAGAAATGAAAAATGAGAAGATTCCAGAAAAAAATGAACAAGGAGACACTAGAACCGATAGTTATAGTGGAAAGGGCTCTTTTCTTAGGAAGGCTTTTAATTGCTCTCAGTTTTCATTCAACTTCCCTTCCACTAGTTCTTGGCTTGTCTTAGCTCTGGTTTGTCAAGAACAAAGCTTCAGTTTGAGGGAAAGGATCTTCAACTTTCAGATATTCTACTACTGATTTTGATTACCCTCTTCTAAAAAGTTCTGGAAGACAAATACTAATGAGAGGGATTGGTTTGAAGCCTGAATCACAAGATAAAAATAATAGCACCAAATTGAATAAATTGAGAAGACTATGCGCAATCTTTGTATCAGAGCTCATAGCATGTGGATATTGTGGATAATTCAAGAGATTTCAGGCATTCTCACAAGAGATCTAAGGGAGGATGATTCTTTATCCATGACAACTCCTTTGAATGTCTGTATTCTCATTTGCATGTTGCATATTTTGTTTGTTGTGGCTTATGGAGTTGGTTTCATTTCCATGATTCATCTAATCACTGATCTCTTCTTGTAGTTTTCATGAGATTTCTTCTAGTTCTGATTTAAGTCATTATGGTTTATATTTGGATATATTAATAACCGAATGTCACGTCTCAGACTTGGTTGATGTTTGCTTTTACTTTATGTGGAACTGGAACATGAATAAATGTGTGTGCTAAAATAATTTTTGTGAAGTTTGAATAAGAATTAGGTGAATGATTATTTTATTTGAAAGATGAAATGCAATGGATGATATTTTATTTCAATAAAATGAAATGTGATGACTATTCTTTAAAGTCAAATGATGTAATATAGAGAATGATATGTATTTCTTTGATTTATATTTTTGGACACTAATCTATTAATGGGTGCCTGAGTTTATATGAGATACAGGTTTGTCGAAGACCAAGAGTGTGGTTGAGGCAGAGGAGGTTAGCCACTTGGTAGGGTTAAGTTGGAACAAATCCTCTCGCATGCACATACCACTTAGGAATCATATAAATTGCATTTAGGAGGTTATTTAATTAATTGTTTATATTGTTTTATTTTGCAGTGTTTATTTAAAATTAATTAGTGGTAAATTAAATGCATAGAAATAAAATAATTAGTTTAGTATATTTTTAGTTGATGTTTTATTTGAAGATTAAGATGTTATTTATTTTATTAAATTGAGGACAACATGTGAATAGAAAACAAATCTTACTTTCTTTTAAAATCAAGATTTATTGGAAAACTTGGAATAAAATGAAATATAGGAAGATTTTCGAAAACAAGATGATAAGATAGAAAACAATAAAAATAGAAAAATATGAAAAAAGTTGATTAAAAAATTAGAAAAAAAAAACAAAAAACAAAGCAAAATAAAGCTGGAAAAAAGGAGGAAAAAGTAATAAAAAGTTTATAAAACTCTTATTCCTCAACAAGAGCATTGATACTGAAAATTATTATTTTTCTTATCTTTTCTCCATTTCTCTCTGTAAAATAATACAAAACAAGAACAGTAAAATTAGACAGAAATTTGGAAAAGAAGAAGAAGTAGAACATAAAGAACAAAAGAACAAGAAAATAATCATCAGGAATAGGAATAGCGTTTATTCTAGGTTTTTATTTATTTTTCCAATGTAATTGATTTCAGCATATGTAAACAATTGTTTGTTTTCATATTGAATTCTTTGTGGTTATATCAATGGAAATTTAGGCATTTGGTGATAAATCTCTCTTTTCCTGTTGAAAGTAGTTTTTCTTGACTGAGTTTCTATAATTCTCATATATATTTATATATACAATCAAAAGAATAATATATACATAATATTATGAGTTCTGAATATTGTTTCTTAGGCATTTGGTGATAAATCTCTCTTTTCCTGTTGAAAGTAGTTTTTCTTGACTGATTTTCTATAATTCTTATATATATTTATATATACAATCAAAAGAATAATATATACATAATATTATGAGTTCTGAATATTGTTTCATGACTACGTATAGTTTTCTTCGTATCTTAATGGTTTGAATCCCTATTTTTTAAGGGGAAATTGTTTGAATTTAAAACAAATATTAAACAAAATAATAGCACCCTGTAGCTGCAAGAAAGGGGACGCTGTGGGGAGGGCTACGCCCGTGAGGGAGCAGCCGCCCCCTCCTCCATACCAAGTGTGGTAAAAACTTGAAACTCTTATTTCATTCTATATTTTAAACTCTACATAAAAATTTTCCCTCATTACTCTCCGTAGCATGCAAGAGACTTAAACTTAATTCTTTTCAATGCTTTGAAAATTCTGTACAAACAAGTTTGCCATGCTGTTGACTGAAAAATTTGTGCATGTAAATTTAATAAATACGCAATCTATATTTTGTTATATATACATACAGTATATAATTTCATACATATATGAAATCTGTTTTTGCTTCATACTTCTGATTTTAAATCGATTCCTGCCTCTTTTGCAAACTTGTCTATTGCTTGGAATTTATGAAATCCATATGGTTGTGCATGTTTTCTAAATTTTATGGTGTATAAATACATATATGCTGAGATATCGGCATACTATGAGAGGTTGTATATATATACATAAATGTATGTGTGAATGTATATATCTGTTGGTAAATACAAATGCATCTGTAAAATTTATATATTTAGAATTTTGTTTTCGCTGAATATAATTTGATTATAAATGAATATCAGATTTTCATTATGTTTTTAATGAATCTTTTTTGAATATAAATGATATGAATATATTCTGGGGTTTGATTTTTGTTTCTGTTTTAGATTAGAGACTTTCTTGAAAATATAAATATTATGTATATATATTTATGAGTATATAAATATATACACCACACACACACATATATATAGACTGAATTGTATTGAAAATAATATTTTAATTTGATTTTTAGAAAGTGTTAAACTTACTGGAAAAGTTATAAATCTGTTTTTTCATTTAAATTAGAAATTGGAGTTTGTTATTGAGAATGGATTATTAGAGTTTTGCACTCAATATTGAAGGACATATAAATGCATATACTGCTATTTACGGATATATACAAAAAACTAATTTATATATACAAAATCTGAACATGATACATACAAATTCTGGCTTAAAATGATATCTTTGAATTTGCTGAGAATATGTTTTTTGTTTTTGAAATGATAATTTTGACATATAACTTTGATTATAATGACATGTATAATCCGAGTTCATTTTCTTAAAGATAAATTTTATGAATGATGTGAATACATTTATAATTATGCATATACGATTATATATGAACACGTGTATATAGATGAATTGTTATTTGCTTTTGACAATTATTTATTTGATATTTCATAGTTAATGATATCAAAACTTGTATAACAATTAGAGAACTTGATGATGAAATTATACTTGAAAAAGTTGAATGAATAGAAAACACATGAAATATTATAAACTTGAAACAATTCATAATACATGTATTTCTTTATAAAACCACTTCCAGGACAGGATGTTGAGTGTGGATATCTAGAGACGATAGTTTCCCTTTTCGAAACTATCACTTTTTGTTATTTTTGTTGCTTGACCAAGCATATGCACCATTGAAATAGATGAAATTTTAAAAGCCTAGACATTATTGATATTAGTCTCTACCACATCTTGCATGCAAGAGATATGTCATTCTAGATTAAAATTGCATATAGGCATTGGGATTTCATCGAGAGTTCCCTCCTACTTCTTCGTTCCAGGTTGCTAGGTTCCTTGCACAGGGCCAGAGTTCTCTTCGAGCTAGGAAGAAATCTAGGGAAGTATTTATACTTCATGGTTGGGCAGAAAAGGCGCCTAGACCCACTCTTGGTCTCAATTTTGCAAAAGAAAAAGTAGTGTTATGGTGGTCGAGCACCGAGGATTTATCATCACATGGACATTTATATATACATTTCTTGTATTACTTTGTATGGCTGGCATAGCCAATTTGTAATTTATTTTGTGAACTTGATGTAATATTTGATATGTACTTACATATGTAACATTGAAATAGATGTTGTAACATTACTTGATGTAAACTTTTACATTTGACATTG
The DNA here is from genome assembly GCA_007258455.2 of Sequoia sempervirens. Lineage (NCBI taxonomy): Eukaryota > Viridiplantae > Streptophyta > Pinopsida > Cupressales > Cupressaceae > Sequoia > Sequoia sempervirens. The sequence goes on from VDFB02271358.1 coordinate 563,266,743, forward strand.
TAATTGCTTGGTAGAAATCTTATTAATATATATTGTTTCATTATTCTTATTAGGAAATCAATTTTGTATCAATATCTATAATTGGTAAAGTGAATATTCTTTGGGATTTCTGCGTTTAGTAAGGTTGGTGTGCCTTTACACTGAATGAGAATAAAGCATCTAGAGTAAATATCTACATTTGATTCTTTCAGTCACTTCAAACTCTTTATTGCCCAATAAATAGAAAATACTAACATGTGCTCTTTCAACCCTTCCAGTCCATATTAATCAGGGAGATGTTATCTATAAGTATACATAAAAGTATCAAAGGGGAGCCAAAAAGTTATAGATTTTCATAGGGCCTATGAATCAACTCTTGTTTTTTATATGAAAATATTGTTGTTTGTTTTCTATTTATAATATCTATTGGCATCATTTGGGAACTCCTATTTTTGGGAATTTAGTAAGAGTTCTCAAACAAAGTAGGATGTCATCTATTGTACAACTGAACTACTGTTCCACTGCATTGTAAACGTTAAACCTCTACCATCCTTGCGCTCTTTTCATTGTACTCTACATGGTTGATAGAAGAGCCGCATTTCACTTTATTATTGTTCATCCTTTTTCTTTACCTCTTACTCTATTTTTTACACTCAACTTGAAAAGTGATTTGCATGCTACCTTAGAAAGTGGAAGCTAATTTTAAGAGTTCAAATTCTGAAATTTGTATAGACAACTCAATCTACAAGTCCCTTAATATCATTTTTATAGATAAAAGTAAGTTCTCCTATGAACTATGCAATTTGATAGTGGAAACTTCAAAAATAAAAGATTACTTTTAACATCTCATAATGGAAAATAAAAGAATAAACAAAACTCGATTCCAAGTTCTCTATATAAATCCTTAATTTTTGCAACACAAGATGGATATGCTTTTCCATAATTAGCCTAAAAAAGAACATAATCATTATTAGTCAACAAGAAGCTAGTAAAATTATTAAAAAGAATGGATCATATGGATCATATGGCTTGACTGCATACAGATTTGAAAATTAAATTTAACCGAAACCATGGAAAGTGACTTACCACAAGATTCTGCACAAATCATGTTCGATGCGAAAAAAATGGGTAGAGGTTGCAATCCAAAATCAGATGTCTCTTTACTTCTCCATTTTGGCGGGCTACCTTGAAAAATAAGGTTTCGACTCACTACTCCATTTTGGCAGGCTACGTTGAAAATAAGGTTTTCACCAAGGTTTTAGAGTATGCTTATTAAAATAAAAATTATGCTTATAAAAAACACTTTGGTCCATTTTCCTCTTCGATTATTTGGTTGCTTATTCTTATTTTATTTTTTTCTCTTCCTTTTTCTTATTTTTTTGTTTTTCAAGGTTTCTGGGTTTTAGTTTTTTAGGTTCTCTTATGGTTTTCGTTAATTTTTATAATTTGGTGGTTGTTCATCAATTTAGAAGAAACTTTGGTGTTCATATGATGACAACACAAAACAAAATATTTATTCCACAAAAAATATTTATTAGTAATTTTATTTGTAATATTTTATTATTAATTATGGTGGGCTATGATTGAAAATAAGTTCTTGACGAAGGTTTTAGAGTATGATTATTAAAACAAAAATTATGGCCAATATTTTAATAATGAGAAAATTTATTTAGTCATTTTTGTTTGTCTAATATTAGTCATTTATTTAGTCATTTTTATTTGTTTGATATTAGTCATTTATTTAGTCATTTAGTTGTGATTTTATGATGCAGGAGCATCCAGTGGTGTAAGGGCAATCTTGCATCAACCAAAAATATTTTTTCCTTTATGTTTCCTTTTGTTAGCTTTTGTAGATGTTTTTTCATTTCTAGATACCCTTTTCGTTGAATAAGAGTTCCCAACTTTCAAAACTACTTTTTTGCTTTTTTTGCTCAACTGTTATTTTTAGCAATTTTGAATTTGAAGGTGTTAGGAGGAAAAAATTTATGGGAAGCTTCATGATAGAAAAATAAGCACTTTGGTGAAAGAATCAGGTCAAGATCATTCCCAGTTTGAAAGTTATTCAAGTTTTAGTTTCTTCTTTTTGCCTTGAAAAACCTTTTGAGTCTAGTTTGAAGCACTAAACTGTCTTGTACAGGCCCATAAATCATCAAAACTGGTGGATCAGTTTTTTATCACATTCTTCACTCCAATACCTTTCCAATGGTTCAAACGGTTCGAAAAATGGAGTCCCAGATCAAAAGTTATGGCTTTCGGAAGTTGACTGATTTTTTGAAAATTGCCAATTTTCGAATTAGGACTCAATTTTTGAATTTCAAATTGTAATTTTTGGTGCCAAACCACCAAAAATCATAATTCAAATGTTGTTTGGCTCCAAAATGGAAAATGATCTATTTATGGGTGGGGTTTTTTGATTTCTGATAGCTTTTTGGGGAAAAGAGTGAATACTGGGAAAAGGGGATTTTCTGTAGTTTTCTATAATTTGCATATATTGCAGAGCTCAAGGATTTGAGATCCTCTGCATGTAAGAATTCCATATTTTTGAATAAAATATTATTCTCTATTTTTTTTGTGTTATTCTGTGTCTCGGGTTAGCACCCTCGTCATTTTACTCGATGACCAAATTAGTCACTTATAAATGACCCAATTAGTCATTTATTTTTCAAATACTACTAGTGTTAGTCATGTAGTCATTTATTTTCCAAATTCTACTAGTGTAAGGTGTGCCAAAAAAATCTTATATGGCCACTTAGTTTAATTCTATCTTCAAAGGTTAGAGATTGTATCCTTGTTTGACATCATATTGCCCTATTTTGAATGGGGCTTAAACAATTATGTCCTCAAAATCTAAAAGTATAATAGTTCTTGTATCCAATATTGATTACATCTAATGTTTTTATTGTTGGGGGAATGCTAGATTATGGAAAAATTTTCATCTAACATTGCATTTGAAATTTTCATTGTCCCTTACTACATAGTGCTTAAGCTTGGATCCCCAAACTGCTTTTAAATAAGCCTGAGCCTCCTATAAACCATCAACTAAAGTTAGTGAGGGGTTACCATTGTTGATAGTCCATGACAGCAAAGGTGAGAGTAAATCTCGACATGTGACAATGAAATTCCACATTTTTTTAATCCTTCAAGAGGGTTTTCTAGAGTGAAGATTATATCCAGGGCTAATGATTCAAGGTACTTGGATCTCATAATTCAGCTCCATTTTGAAGAAGGGTTTGCATATGGTTTCCACATTAGTTTTGCACGTAGGTGAAGTTCTCAATTCTAGATTTTGAACACCAACACCTTCAAATACTTTATCCTTTCACATTTTTTCGTAGGAAACTAAAAGAATTTCCCTTGAGTTGTTTGAATTTCCTATCCACAAAAATTGCCTAGTTACTTTGATAATGTGCTCTTGAATCCCTCTTGGTATTTTGAGAACTGATAAGGAGAAATTTGGAATGCTAGATAACGTCGATCTTATCATAGTAAATATCCTAGCTAGAGATAACCATCTACCCTTAAAGGATGCTACTCTACTTTGTATATTCATCAAGATCTTGTGCAAAAATGAGGCTTTTTGAGCCCTTACAAAGAAAGAAATACCTAGATAGGTGTAGGGTAGTTTATTTTGTCTAAATTCTAAGATAGAGAGGATGTGACCCATTACTAGAGTGCTAGTATTCTAAAAATATTTTTGACCTCCTCAAATTAATCATTTGGCTTGAAATTAGACAATACTTGTCCAACATGTACTTTATGCTTTTAGCTTCACCCACATAGGGATGACCAAATAATAATGTGTCATCTAAAAAAAAGTAATGGGTGTAGGAGATGTCCGGTATTGGTATTTTTATACCATTCCATTTACTTGATGCATGGAAGGATGAAATTTTCTGGCACAATGCCTCCACCATTAGAATGAAGAGAAAAGGAGAGGATCACCTTACCTAACTCCTTGAGAGGTAGAGAAAAAACCATTCAAAGAGCCATTTATGAGGACTAAGAATTTGGATGATGTAAGATAGGAAAGAATCCATTTTCACTATTTGTATTAAAACTTAGTCTTGCCAAAATCTTTGCTAAAAAATATTGATTTACTTTGTCATAGGCATTCATCATATATAATTTTATGATCATAACTAGATTTTTTTCTTGATGAATTGAGTGTAAGATTTCATGAGCTATTATTTCCCCTTTGGTTGTCTCTTTCGCTAGAATGAAACCACCTTGTTTCTCCAAGATTATGCTTGGAATGAGTTTAGCAAGCCTTAGTGTGATGGCTTTGGAATTTTTTTTGTATATGGTGTTGTAGAGTGAAATAGATCTAAAATCTACAAATGTGTGGTGGTTTTAACTTTGGGTATAAGAGAAATATGAGTGATGTTGAGCTCTTTTAACAATGTCCCATTTTGATGAGATTATTCTAGAACAAACTAGATACCTTTTCTCACAAAATCCCAACATTTCTAGTAGAATAGTTTGATGAAACCATCTAGTTTGGGAGCTTTGTCTAGGCCAAGTGCAAAAACTATAGTTTTGATGACATTTTATAGTCTTGTTCTCCAACATTTACTACTTCTTCCTAGGCACGTGCATATGCTTCATAAAAAAATATGTGAAGATGTATTTATGAGGGGTTTTTTCCTAACCACGCATCCATAGGTGTCTTATCAACAAGAGCTAATGTAGGAGACCTATTAAATAGATAGAAAGATATGGAAACTAATTCTATCCAAAAATTCTATTAAGCCTTAACCCCACTTAGCATTCTCCTAGAACTCTCCATCAACATGCTATTAATTATTTCTATAAATCTAATCTATTAAGGGGTGTACAAATTTGTCTTATGTCTTTCTATCCCATGGTCCTTATAAAATCTATGAAAATTTGTTTGAAAAAACTAGCCACAATTTTTAGTCCTCAAAGTATCAACATTCCTACTAGTCTACTTTTTTACAAGAGCCTTAAACTATTTAAAATAAATGAATACTTCCAATTTACTTATAAGTAAATATACCCATGTCTTACTATAATAAGTAATGAAAAAACATAATATACACATTTAGAATTCAGAGGAACATTAACAGGACCAAATACATCAAAATGGATTAAATACAACACCCTAGAATATTTATGAGAACAATAGTAAAACTAAAAAAAAATAGTTTTCATTTACACATTGTGTTCACAAATGTAAAATTCAAGATTAAAATCATTTAACCCATAACCAAGGTTTCTATATTTTAGGGTCCTTAAACCCTTCTCACCTATATGAACCATCATTTAGTGCCATAATTTTTTTCTGTTGGTACCATAGTATCCAAAGCATGAGCACCCTCAGGTGACAAAAATTATGAAGACTAAAAGTAGACACAATTTACCTATTTTTTGTTGGTTCAAATGGTGAAAGTGAAGATTCTATAGATTTCTTCACTATAGGAATTGAAGAATTATTACATTGAACTATGCATACATCTAGGTAAAATAAAGTTCCAATCAAAACACTGTTAGTAATAATCATTGGTAAAAGAACAAAGTTGTGTCACACTTTCGACCAACTTATCAACACAAGTGAATTTAAGTATTTTTTACTAAAAAATAATTTTGGTCAAACATTTGATCTTGTAAGATTCATTCTAGCTAAGTTATATATGTCCACAACTTTTCCAACTAAAACAGTTGGCTAAATGCATATTTAGCACCACTTTGAGTCCAATTTACCAAAAAATAAAATTATTTGAAAAACTTGATGTTTCAACAACTTCTACTAGTGTAAAAAAATATTTAATTTAAAAAAATATATAAAAAATACCCTTTTGTGGATCCATATGTTTAGTTTTCAAAAATGTATATATTTTAATTATTAATTATATTTTCCTTTTTATTTTTACTAAATGTAGGTTATTAGGACAAAATAATAGGTTGATTACCATGTCAAGGAAAAATAGTAAAACTTATTTAAAAAAATTGAGAAAAATATGATTCCCTAGATACAAGAATCTATATCAAGATGATATAATTTTTTTAATTTAGATAAATAGTTAATACATGAAAATTGATGTTGAATGGAAATAACTAATTTTTAATACATTTTTTTTAATATTTATTTAAAAATATATATCCATGCCCTAACGTTTCAAGTTATAAATACACACAAAAAATTTAAGGAAAAAAATAAAATTTATTATATAAAAAATGACGTTTCATTTAACTTCATTTTTCAGCATTTTATCAGCAACTAAATTATAGTGTTAATTTATAAAAAACTCAATTCAAATAATGTTTTAATAATTGTAAAAAATACAAACATAAAATATATTAAAAAATAAATATTTTATTAGTTTACATCATTTAGAAATTCAAAACATTTATATCACTTTTTAGTGATTCAAGTTTAAAAGTTAGACCAGTGTTGGTTGTTTCTTTTATAAAAGTGTGACACAACTTTGTACTTTTTCCCTCATAGCTTCACTAACCATCTAGCACTCTGTAATGACGGAAAAAAGTCCCCTTAACTTGGCCTTGATTTAGTGTTGTAATATGCCTAGCATATTCACATCAGGTCTTGGGCCCTTATGAACTAAATGAACATCAATGGTACCTTGTTTAAATGTTGTGAAGTGTCGTAACACACTTTCACACTTCTCTAAGGTCTTATTAATGAAATACACCTAATAAACCTCTTTTTTACACTAATCTTGCCTTATTTTAAAGTGTTGTAAAGTGTTGTAACACACTTTCACACTTTTCTAAGCTTGTCATTAAGAATTTGGCTTTGTTATGCTTTAATTGGCCCTATTTTACATCCACAAGTCTCATTTGTGTGTATTTTCAAGGATAATCTTGAAAAAACCATTTTAACACATCAAAATCTCGAAAACCCACATCAAAAAGCTAAGGTGGGACTCATTCACCATTCTGGGTGAATGAGTCCCATTTAACTCAAAATCAAAATTAATTTAAATCTTTGGTAGGATTTTTATTCTCCTAGATCCAATGTCAACTTGTAGTGTTGTAATTTTAGGAATTCTTGCATAATTGAGTATAAATACAAGTTTATTTCATTCATTTTATACCTAGTAAGTTGAATGAGCATTCTTAAAGCAAGTGTGAGTTCAGAAGAGCATCCAAGAGCATTCAAGGGTAGATTATCAATATTTTATGATTCAAGCAAGTGCTTCATACAAGATCTCTATCTTCTTCAAGAAAGAGTCAAAGTATACATCCATTGCAACCATTTCCGGCATATTTGTAGCACCTTATTACTAAGGTTTGGTGAGTTGCAACATTGTCATTTTTTCATCGATTATCCTCCATTCTTATTTGATTTCATTTCAAAGATTGATTTCGAACAAGGATTTTGACTAAGGAAAACCCCTCTCCACTAACCCCACAACATTTTCCCCTCTCCTTTATGTGTGATTTGTAGGTCTAGGTTGCATATTTTCTAAGGAGCAAGATTGGAGAAACATAGCAAATCATTCAAAATTGTCAAAGTTGTCATCAAGCCTTGGAGAACCTTAAAGAAGACCTACAAGTTGCAGTTTAGATATTTGGATCCAGAGATCACTTGAGAAGGATAGAGCAGACAAAGGAGAAAAAGACTAGCTCTTGAAGTTGTATAAAAGCCCAACTAAACTGATTTGCCACTTCTGGAGAATGAGTCCCAGTTCTAGTCAATTTTTAGGACTTTGTAGATTTGGACACCCTTTTGCCAGATTTTTGTTTCTCTACAGTTTTCTAGAAACTGGACTGATTCGCCCAACTTGGCGAATGAGTCCCAGTCAACTTTAGAGTCAGGTTTTCTAGTGATTCAGACCTCCTTTCAAACATCTCTAGTTTCCTAGGTGCACAACTTCCTATCTTTAGTTTTTTTTTCATTTCATTTACTTTCATAGGTCTGTACTGTCAAAAAATGGACCCTTCCCATTTTCATGGTCTTTTAGGATTTTTTTTCATAGTGTTGGAGCTATGTTGCTTTAATTTTATGATGTATCTTGGCTTGAACATGCTTATTTCAGTGCTAAAACTCAAAAAATGACGTCTTGTGAAGATGTTGTGAAGTGTTGTAAGACATTTCTACATTCTTCTATACTCTATTTAATGCAATTCACCTAAAAACCACTTTTTCACTAATCAAAAATTCCTATTTTGAAGTTTTGTAAAATCGTGTAACAAGGTTTCACACTTTTCTAGGAATATTTTCCCTATTTACACCCTTCTCATGCTTTATTTTGTCTCTTTATGCCCTCATATGCTTATACTAAGTGTATTTTTGGGTCCTATCCCAATAAACAACATTAAACACAACTTTATTTCTGACACTTGGTTTTGGGTCCTAGGTGGGACTCATTCACCAAGGGTGGTGAATGAGTCCCCCTTGGCCCCAAATTCAAAATATTTCAAAGTTCTTTTAGGATTTTACTAAAAAATCACTTCATTTTGGCCTATGACGAGGTATGAACGACTACTAAGGCACACTTTTCTATAAATAGGTATTTTTATCTTCATTTTACAACTCCAACATCATCTATCAATCTTATCTTATCAATTCATCATCCATCTTCTATTACAAGTCAAGTAAGTTGAGGTTTCTTCAATAGAAGTCTTCAAGTTAGCATTCTAAAGCATTCAAGGATAGATTTTACATGTGTTGCAACAAACATCCAAGATCAATCATCATGAAAAGGTAATCACTTCAATTTTGCATGCTTCATTCCTTTATTTCATCATTTTGGTTTAATTACCTAAACGAGGTTTGACCAAGGCAAACCCCCATTGCCTAGCAATCAACAATTTATGTCTTTATGTTATTTGTATGAAAATTTAGGTCCTTTGGAAGCTTGAGAATCATTGAATATTTCATTTCAAAGTCATCCAAGTCTTTTTCCCTTGATTCAAGTCAAATCATCAAGGGAAAGTCATTTTTAGACCCAATTCTGGCAGCTTCTGAAGTGGAGACCTGTAGGAGGTAGAAGTACAGATCTAACTCCATAGAATCTTCCTCTGATTTTCCAAAAAAATTTAGGTGGAATGATTCACCATCCTTGGTGAATGAGTCCCACCTATAGGCCTAAAAATTTATTTTCTGAGATTTGAACTCCCAACAGCCAAAAACAAGTTTCCAGAAGTTTTTAGCAGAAGCATGATTGATTCGCCATGCTTGGAAAATGAGTCCCAATGGTCATTAACAAAAAATTTCATCAGAATTCCAAACATTCTTGAAACCTCACACAACATCTAGGTGCACTCATATTTGACCTTGCACTTTCTGTTCTACATATTTCTTTCAATTTCCTCATATTTCATAGTTGTTTGCATATCACAGTGTGTTTTCAAACAAGGCATAAATCTTAGTTTTGCATTCATTTTAAATCATATTAATCAGTCATTTGCATTTATTTTAGCTCATTTACATTAAATAAAATCACCTATGTCCTAATTTGAATGAAAACCTAGCATTTTAGGATCTAATCTCTCTCCTTTTGGGTGAAAAACCCTATAAGAGTTACAAAGCCCATTGGGTCCTAAAATCTATGTTTCATTTTGGCGAACCTAAATTTTGAACATTTTTAAACTTATGATTGCATCCATACATTGCATCCTATTATTTATTTGCATTGCAATTGAAATAGGATATTGATTTGTTATTGCATCCTAGAATCTTTCATTTTGCATTAGTGAAAAACTCATTTTGTTTTCATTCTTACATTCAATTTCATTGGAAAAACTTAAACTCTGCATTCTGTGCCTATTTTTGCATTCTCAAAAGCATTTAAATCATTCTTAAAATTCTGAAAAATACAAAAAAAATTACATTTTGGGACTCATTCGCCACCCAGGGTGAATCAGTCCCTCTGCATATTTCAGACATTAATTTTGCACTATTTTTAGCATTTTTCTGCATTTCTATTCCTTGCTTCTGCATTTTGTTTCCAGTAAAAAATTCTCTATTTTTCTTCATTTTTTGCATTTTTGTTTATTTGGATCATGGCATTTTCTTTCAATAAGTTTTGGCATTCCCTAAAATCATTGGTAGACATGTCCAATTGTACCTTTTGTTGTGACCTTAATGATATTCTACACTCTCATGTTCCTTTAACTCCTAATGGTTGTCCTCCTTGTGAAGTAGACATCATTGGAGAAGGTGATGTTAGCATGAAAAAGTTCTACAATGATTTCCTTAACAACTTCAAAGCTAATACAACCTTTTATCCCTCTATGAGATCACATGACCTTCCTCCTATTGCACCTCATGATCACTTTGCATATTTACATCCTGAAGTCAACACAATACCTATGGTTCCTCCTGCAAATGAACCTAGTTCCTCTCAACCACCACAATCCCAACCATTCTATGAGCAAAAATTCATGAACAATCCTATCAACCTTGAAGAAACATATGGTAGGGGATTCACTATATTAAGTAAACAAGGCTATGATACAAAACATGAACATGAAATCCATCAACTTTTCGAACAACAACCAACTGACGCACACACAATAGGACTAGGATATCAAGATCCTTCTCATCCTGATAGACATCCTCTTCAACCTAGGAGACTTTGGGATGCTAGTACAATGATCTTGAATTATCCTCCTAACTTAAACATTCTCCTTCCCTGTGAACAACCATTCTCTCCTTCTAATGACAAAGATGTTAGGATCCCTATGGTCTTATTCTTCTGCATAATTCAAGATAACCAACCATCCTCCACTTGAATGTGAACGGAGACTTTAATTGCTTTTAAACAAAGGTCTTATTCTTCTGCCACCTTCAAATAGGTTGGTTATTCATACTCATGACTCTAACATACCATATTGCAAATACCATCGTGTTCTTGGACATCAAACTGACGAATGTCGAACTTTAAATGAAATATTGCATAAGTATCACTTCACATACACTAACTTTTTTTCCCTCATCCCTTAAAACACCCTTATCCTTTTATGCTTTAGTTGTAGAATTTTCCGTTCTCACTATTGCATGGCCCTTTCCCATCACTCATCTCAGCTCATTCTTGCTTTTACATTTTATGGGAGGCAAGAAACTGCTAGCCTTGTCTTGGTAATGCATTTGGTTGTCTCTTAACCTTGTTATTCCTTTTTTTCTTGTTCATCCAAGACTGAGAAAACAATACCTTAGTTAATGGTTGACTTACATTTGTATTGCTTGTTTGTTACCTTTTCCTTTTTCTTTCCATGTGCATATCATGTTCCCCCGTATCGTGCATTTAATGTTTCCTTCTCTTTGTACACTTCTATGTGTATCTCTATTCTTCCTTGTCTTTTTGTCTTTTTCATTTTTTTTTGTGTTTTCCTTTGGGGATGACACAAAGCATAGAGATTCCCTATGTCTCTTCCATGTTGACCCAAATGGTCCTTGTCTTTTTCATTTTTGTTTTGTGTTTTCCTTTGGGGATGACGCAAAGCCTAGAGATGCCCTATGTCTCTTCCATGTTGACCCAAAAACCTCCTTTCTTTTTCTTTTCCTTTTCGCCTTTGTCTTTCCTTTTGTTTTTCCTTTTGGGGATGACACAAGGCATTGAGACTGAAATCTCTCCTTCATGTTGACCCAAAAGCTTTTTCATTTTTCTTTTTTGAATTTTCTTTTGTTCTTTCCTTTTGGGGATGATGCAAATCATTGAGACTACAATGTCTCTTCCATGTTGACTCAAAACGAACTTTCTTTTTCCTTTTTCTTCACTCTCTTTGTGTCATTCTTCCAGTTCTATGTCTATTTGGGGAATGATGACAGTTTCGAGCTCTTTCATACAAAACACTACAAAAATGAACATACTAACCCAAAATCCATAGATCCCTTATGTTTTTTGTGTGCTTTCTTTTCTGGGGGGAAACTCCCTTCTTTCCTTTCTTTTCTCCTCCATCTTGACATGATGCAGCTTAACTTTGAAACATATGACTTGGCATAGAGCTTTCCAAGTTGGCTCTCGTGTCTTGTTTTCTTTTTGCACTTTCTTTTCTTCTCTACTTTCAAGTAATTGCTCAGAGAATGATGTGTAGCAATTCTTTTAAAGTGGGGGCATACATTACCATTATTTCATTTGCATTCTTAGCGAAGCCTTGTCGTTTACATGATGTGTTTGTCACTTTGTGGATGACATTGGGTGTAATGTCCTTCATAAGTGTGATCTGTCTTAGCATATTGCATTCCTCTTTGTGGTTTGATGTGACACACTGCATCCCCTAAGTGGTGAATATACTACTCTTTGATTGGTCCTCTTTTGGATACATTAGACACAATGTTCCCTAAGTTACTGACCTTGCATAAACTAAACAAGACTCCTTTGAACATATTACACATGACATTTTCACATAACATTCTCATTTAGCCACCTTGCATAACACAACTTTCATGCCTATAGTGCCATCCTATTTTTTTAAAACTTAAACCAAAATTTTCATTTTCTTTGGCTTTGTGGCACCTTGTTAAAGTTATCGAATGGGTATAGCTTTAGCATGGTTGAGCAGGAACCCCAACTAGCGGCATGACTTTTCCCCATAGCCACTTTTGTGTTTCTTTTGTGAGTGCATACCAACTAGCATATGTATCATACTTTTTTGGCCTTCTCACCCCGTGGACAACTAGTTCCATGGCCCCAGAGTGAGTACACATTCTATTTTTCAAAAAATCAACCTAGATCTCTTTTCACAACTAGTTGGATTGATGATCGAAGCTTCACTCAAATTATTTTCAACACTTGTGTGCTCCTTTTTCCTTATGTTTAGTTTTCCATGGGATCTTCATCTTGGGGGCTTGATCATCCCTCTTGTGTGTTGCATTCCTTCTTGCTAACCTAAATGCATTCAAACCCTTTTTCTCGATGTTCATGGCTACTTTAGTGTGAGGAAGCAAGTTTCTCTCACTAAAGTGGGGGCTAAATGTATCATTGAAAAATGGACCCTTCCCATTTTCATGGTCTTTTAGGCTTTGTTTCATAGTTTTGGAGCTATGTTTCTTTAATTTTATGATGTATCTTTGCTTGAACATGCTTATTTCGGTGCTAAAACTCAAAGAACGACGTCTTGTGAAGGTGTTGTGAAGTGTTGTAAGACATTTCTACATTCTTCTAGACTCTATTTGATGCAAGTCACCTAAAAACCACCTTTTCACTTATCAACAAGTCCTATTTTAAAGTGTTGTAAAGTCTTGTAACAAGGTTTCACACTTTTCTAGGCATATTTTCCCTATTTACACCCTTCTCATCATGCTTTATTTTGTCTCTTTATCCCCTCATATGCTTATACTAAGTGTATTTTTGGGTCCTATCCCAACAAACAACATTAAACACAACTTTATTTCTGACACTTGGTTTTGGGTCTCAGGTGGGACTCATTCGCCAAGGGTGGCGAATGAGTTCCCCTTGGCCCCAAATTCAAAATATTTCAAAATTCTTTCAGGATTTTACTAAAAATTCACTTCATGTTGGCCTATGATGAGGTATGAAAGGACTAAGGCACAAGATTTGTATAAATATGTAATTTTAACCTCATTTTACATCTCCTAATTCAAACAATCTCCTACAATCTCCTAACTCATTCAAGAATTCAATCATACATTCACTCAAGCAATCAACCATTTTGCATCTTCAATTCAAGCACTTTCAAGTACTTTGGAGCAGCCATTGACATCACTTCAAATTTGCATATTCAAGGATATGGTAAGTTTGTAATACTTTTATGTTATTCATTTATCATTTCCCTTGCAGGTCATTCATTTCAATTAGGTTTAATTACTAAACTGTGGTTTGACCAAGGCAAACCCCTATTCACTAACCCCCCAACATTTTTCCCCTTAGCATGTGTCTTTGTAGCCTTTGTTTTGCAGATTTGATAGGTTTAAAGGTGTTGAAAAGTGGAATTCAAGTCAACTAGGCTCTTCAAGTTAATTCATCATCTATCCAAGCAATTTGAGTGACTTTTAGCCCGTTTTCTACAAAATTGACCCCATCAACCTAATATTCAGTCATTTCTAGATCTGGAGAAGCAGTGTTGACCTTTGACTTGTCAAAGATCTTGGGGAGGACTGATTTGCCACCCTTGGAAAATGAGTCCCACCTAAAACTTGAAAATCTGCATTTTGTCATAAATCACTTCTTAGCTATTAGAAATCAAATTCTGACACTTTTTCACCAGTCAGAGGACTAATTCACCACCCTTGGTGAATGAGTCCCATTGTGAAAAATTAGAAATTTTCATCAACATTCTAGGGTGAAGCCACAATAGTGGTTTATAATTGAAGTGAGGAAGGAAAACTCACAAAAAATGAATGCATGGCAAAAAACTTGATTTTAGGGGTTCGTACGAACCTATTGGTTCGACCGAACCAATTAGGGGTTCGATAGAACCTAGGTTTGGCTGAACCCTCTTAATACTTTCCTACAAAAAAAAGCCATCAAAACCCCTTATAGAAGGGGGGTTTGAATGAACCAAGGTTTGAAAGAACCTTGGTTCGAGTGAACCCCTAGTGGTTCGCTTGAACCCCTAGGGGGTGCCTCGAACTCCTTTATTCCTCATCCCCCGAGACCAAAAAAACTTGAATTTTGGCACTTCGGAGCTTGGTTTGAGGATGAAAATGGAGGAATATTGACAAACCCAACTGGAATCGTAGTCCTCAAAATGAGCTATCCAATGAATATAATTTTAATATGTTTTGGTTTTATTATGTATTTGATATTTTAGTTTTATTAAACATAGGTTTTTCTATCAAAATGAAGGTCTTTGTTCTGCACATGAGGAAAAATAGTATATTATCAAAAAAAAAAAAATTAATAAATATGAGTGCAACAGATACGAAGTCCTTGATCCTATAGAAAAAAAAAATTTGAATTTCAATATATACAAAAAAGCATGCTTATACACTAGGCTCTAAATTGTAATTGGTTTGACTTTGAAACTTGATTAAAGAAAAAATATTCAATAGAAAACTGTCTAACCAAGTGGAAGCACTAGATATTGGAGTTACAAATCTAAATTTGAAAGAATTATAATTTTATCCTTCACGGAAAAAAAGTTGTGTTATATGGTGTGCGTCACTTTTTAAGAATGTTGTTTTTTGAAAAAAACCAATTTTCGTGGGAGATGGAAAAAGAAGTGGAATCTGATTCCAAAAATTTTGAAAAAAATATTTTTAGAATCTACAGAGAAAATGTGATGAGACTCTAGTTTGCATCATCTTCAAATTCTTCACGGTTTAGCTGCTATAGGTGTCTGAATGTGAAGATTTAGTTTAAAAAAATAATTTCAGTGTCCGCCAATAAAAATTGTAAACCACTATTGTGGGATCACCCTCCATATTCTAGAAACCTCACACAACATCCAAGTGCACTCGATGTGACCATGTACTTTTTGTTCGATATTTCTTTCAATTTCCTCATATTTCATAGTTGTTTGCATATCACAGTGTTTTTCAAACAAGGCATAAATCTTAGTTTTTCATTCATTTTAGATCATTTTAATCAGTCATTTGCATTTATTTTAGCTCATTTACATCATATCACATCACATATATGGGTATGTGTAGGATCATGATGGGCCAAAAGTGGCAATATGATGGATATGCGGCACTACTTTTTTTTTACCCAAAATTGATGAAACAAAAAGGGTTTTAAAGGAGACTCAAAGCTTTTCCACCAATATAAATTATGCTTTACTTTAAATTTAATAAGTAATTATTATTCATTTTCTATTCAAATTATGACTAAATTCCTGATTGATAGACTGATTGAAAAACATCTATAGCTTTCAAACGGTATCACATTTTTTGAATCCAAAACATGTGTCACATTCTATGCTTCACATAGTATAGGATTAAAAAAAGAAAATGTGAATTTCATGAAGTTTTGACCAAGTTAAGGTGGTCAGACATATGAGTTTTTTATATTTTTTAAAAGTTGTAATAAAAAATTCATAATTAATTATTTACTTGGACAAAAATTACCAAAAATAATGCATCACATCGAGACATGAGTCATCTACTTATATCTAAAATATTATAAAAAAATATTATCATTTTATTGTAGGGGTGGTAAACAAAGCACCTACTTCTTATTTTTCCCTGAAATTTAAGTACTACTCCATTGAAATTTTAATTTTTTACCAAATAGATTTAAAAAAAAACAAACCTAGTAGTTTAGAAACTAAATTCAATTTTCTACAAATTCTATTCTTACATATTTTTGAAATAATATAGATAACTTATTCAATTTTTTACATCAAGTTGCCTAACTCTGTTTTTTCTAATTTTTTTGCCACTTAAAAGCCTATTTTTTCCATGATGATCCTGCACATACCCATATCCTAATTTGAATGAACACCTAGCATTTTAGGATTTAATCTCTCTCCTTTTGGGAGAAAAACCCTATAAGAGTTAGAGAGTCCATTGGGTCCTAAAATCTATGTTTCAGGGTCATTTAGTGTTAATTTTAATTCAATTATGGTTTATTATTGCATCTTACATTTCATTATTTTCTCCAAGTCTAAACTTGGTGGTGAACCCCTTTTTCTTTCTATTTTGCATTAAGATCTTTAGGGTTACCCTCGAATGAAATTGATGTTGTGGGTATGCTCTATGACCAAAATCATATGATAGCACCATCCCACAAAATCAACATTTCACACTCTCCATTTAAGAAAACAACTTGAACACTACAATCACTCATTTTATTTATGAAAAGTAGGTTTCATGCAAAACCAGGGATATGCAATACACCATTAATCCCTTTCACTCACCCATTAGGGAATTAAATTAGGATCCTATCATGGCCAACAATATTTGCAGGATAATTATCTCCTAGCTACACCTTCCCACCATCATATTATTCATATTTTATAAACCAATATTGATGTGAGGTCATGTGGAAGAGGAACCAAAGTTTACCAACCATAAACATTATCATGCATGAGTAACCAAGGAAGAAAAAATAGAATGACATTCATTCTAGGAATATATCTTATACTCATCATCATAATTTTCATTTCTCTTCTTCTCCTCCTCCTTATAGTTTCATCTTATATTTCCATTTCTTTTTGTAGTTCCAACATTTCACCATGAACATTCTAGGAGATTTGGATCTAGACTTATCTTTCTTCTTGTCCTCATTCTTTCCTTTTTCTTTGGATCTTCCATGCACTTCTAGTGCCTTCTTATTTGACTCTAAAATCTCAATTCTCATTTCTTCTAAAATTAAATATGCAACCACTTAATACATCTTAAAATTTGTGATGTTTCTCCCAATGGCCTTAACAAGGTGGTCCTATGAATATGACGAAGAACATAGGGAATTCATACAATGATCCTCCTCCATTTTCACTCCCACAAACTGCAACTAGGTAACTATCATATTGAATTATTTTAGATGTTTGACCACAAACCAAACATCCTCCATCCCAAGGGTATATAGTTTATTTCTTAGGAAAATATTATTCACCATGGATTTAACCTAATAAATTTCTCCAAGATTTTTTCAAGGACTCATTAAAATAAACTCTTCATACACATTCAACAACACTAGATCAACCAAATTGAGTCTAATAAGACCTTTTTCCTTTCTATCCATCTTGTCCCAATCTTTAGTTTGAATCCATAAACTATAGCTAATACAAAATAGGTTTGAATCCATAAACTATACATAATTCATAACAGGTTTGGATCCATAAACTATATCTAATACATTTCATTCTATAAGCACATCCTCCATCTTAAGCTTCCATAACTCAAATTAAATTCTATTTGATAACTTTTCCACCTCTACCCTTGGCATGCTTGAAATCCCTTCCTAGAATAAGATCAAAAACCTCTTTGCACAAGATCCCATTCAAATGAAGATTAGTACAAAAATCATCCTACCCAACACCTACAATATGTGTACATGGGGAAAGCTATTTTACAAGAAATACCCCACTCTAAATAAATTCAATGCATTATTTAATAAATCATGATTATAATAAGCTTGTAGAGAAAATATTCATAGGATTACTACCAACTAGAGATTTGGAGAAATTGTTAAAGCTTAAATAGTATGTACAAAAATATACACTTGCCCTCCATCTCAAGCACCTAGTATATAGAAGATACAAAACCTAAAGCCATCAATTGGTATTTTGAAACCTGTGAGCCAAAATCACCGAAAAGTGATACCCAAATTATCTCCCAATCAAAGATACCTTATAATGTGTCATAATACATATGGAAATTTGATCGATAGGTGTAACTCCCCTTTAAAACTATATAATGTGCTTGTAGTGTCAAAAAAAGTGTCCTTTGACATTTTCATACTCGTTTGGGTCCTCCTTCTGGATTTTGGCTTAATGCTACCTTCATTTAGTGTTGTAATGTGGATAACACATTCACATTAGATCTTGGGCCCTTGTAAACTAATGGAATTTAATGGTGCCTTGCAAAAGTGTTGTGAACTGTTGTGACACACTTTCACACTTTTCTAGGGTTTTATCAATAAACTAAGCATAATAAACATAATAGATTAACCATAAAAAAAATATTAATCTTTCCTTATTTAGAGTGTTTTAAATTTTTTTTAAACACTTTCAAATTTCTCTAAGCTTTTCATTAATAATTGGGTTTTCTTATGCTTTAATTGACCCTATTTTACTTCCACAAGCCTCATTGATTGCATCTTCTCAAGGATAATCTTGACACCAATTAGTAACCAATCATAATTTAGTTGTTCTTGGCTTGTGTGGCTCCAATTTAGTATTTGGGACTCATTCACCACCTTGGGTGAATGAGTCCCAGCTAGGTCTTTTTGGCCCTGATGCAAGTTTCACACATTTCTAAGAATTTTTCATTTTTGGTCCCATACATTAGGTGTGATGCAACTCATTCACCACCTTCGGTGAATGAGTCTTGTGTGACCAAAATTCAAATTTAATTCAAATTTATAGTGGGATTTTATTCTCCTAGATCTGAGTATAAATACAAGGTTCTTTCACTCATTTCATCCTCTCAAGAAATCAAGTCACCTAGCATTCAAGAGATAACTTAGAGATTTCACAAGAGCATTCAAGGAATTTCAAGGGAAAATTATCAAGCATTCAAGAGCTTTCTTCAAGTGTCATTCATCATGTCAAAGATTACTTGCATCATGTTGTTTTATAGCTAACTATTGTGATGTAGGGTTTGTGATTCAAGCAAGCATTGCATTCAAGATCTATCTCCATCAAGCAAGAATCAAGAACCACATCCATTGTAGTCATTACTTACATGTTTGCAACACCTTATTGCTAGGGTTTTTTGAATTGCAACATTACTATTTTTTCATTCATCATTATCCATTCATATTTTCTTTTATTTCAAGGTTTAATTACCAACAAGGGGTTTGAGCAAGGCAAACCTCTATTCTCTAACCCCACAACATTTTTCCATCTTCTTGTGTGTTATATTTAGGGCTAGGTTGTAGATTTTCCAAGAAGAAAAATTTGGAGAAAAGTTGTTAAAGTTGTCATCAAGCCTTGAAGAAGCTTGGAGAAAACCTACAGGTGGCAATTTGTAGTTTTGGATCCGAAAACCAATCAAAAAGAGTAGAGAAAACTGAGAGGCATAGAATCTAGTTCAGAACTTCCAGGAAAGAAAAAGTGGACTGATTTGCCACTATTGGTGAATGAGTCCCACTATACAAGCTTGAGAGAGGTTTTTAAAGATTTGGATACCCTTTTGGCTAAAACATGTTCCTACACATTTTCTTGAAAATTAGAATGATTTTCCCAGATTGGTGAAGGAGTCCATGTTAGCATAAATAACATATTTTTCAGTGATCCATACCTCCATTCTATCTTCTTCAATCTTCCAGGTGCACACTTCTAGTTTTATAGCTTTCTATTACATTTTACTTCTCTTTCTAGGTCATTTAGTGTTGTCTTGCATGCAATTAGGGTTTTTACATTGTGTTTTCTATTACATTATCTTTTCCAAGTTTACACTTGGTGGTGAACCCCTCATTAAATCTCATTCAGCCCCTAGGACAATCCCTTTTCTAGATTTCAATCTCTTTTGCATTGAAATCTCAAGGGTTTGTTCTTGAGTGAAAAGTGTGGAAATAGCCTCTCTCCTTTTAGGTCCAAAACCCTAGAAGCAAAAGAGATACCACCATTTTCGTCTTTTCATTTTGGTGAGCCTACATATAGAGCATCATATTTCTGATTCGGAGTGCATTTACATCCTAGATTTAGCTTGCATTAACATTGCATTAGGTTTTGCATTGGTTAATTTGCATTCAAGGGTTTCACTTCTTGCATTAGTAAAAAGCTCATTTAGCTTGCATTATTGCATCCAATTTCATTGAAAATGACTAAAATTCTCCATTTTCATCTTATATTTGCATCAAAAAACATAAAAAAGCATTAAATTCAATTCAAAAATTCTAATTTTTTTTTTTAAATTAGTACCTGGACTCATTCGCCACTTAGGGAAAATTTGTCCCATTGCATATTTTTTAGTACATTTTCTGGCATTTAATCTTCATTTTTTGAGTTTTTGTTTGCTATTTTTATCTCTCTATTTCATTTTTCATACTTTTGGTTTCATTGCATTTAGTTTAAATTCATTGCATCTTGTGCATTGCTTAAATCAAAATTGCATTTATGTTGATACATTGTTGCATAGTTTACAATCTGAAATTTGCATCATGGATATGTGCTTTAACAAGATTTTGATGTCATTAAAGTCCTTAGTAGATGTGTCAAGTTGTGCTTTAAGAAATGACCCTAATGACATTAAACTCACTCATGCTCAGTCAACTCCTAATGCATGTCCTCCTCGTGATGTTGACATCATTGGAGAAGATGATGACAACATGAATAGGTTCCTAAATAATTTTCTTGACAACCTTGAAGCTAATGCATCCTTCTATCCATCCATGAATCAACAAGATCTTCCTACAATACCACCTCTTGAGATGTTTGGTTACTTACATCCTGAAACAAATGTTGAACCTAAGTTCCCTACAAAAGGTGAACCTAGTTCTTCTAGACAAGCAAACACTCAACCATTTTATGATAATAACGTAACCAACACTCTCATCAATCTAGAAGAAACATATGGAAAAGGATTCACAATCTTGAGTAAACAAGGATGTGATACAAAAAATGAAAATGAGATCCATCAACTCCTAGAGCAAATACCAACTAATGAAAATACAAAGGCGATAAGATATGAAGATCCCTCTCATAACAAAAGGCCTCCTAGAGAATATCTAAGGCTCTGAAGTGAAGGTACGGTAATCTTGGATTCCCCTCCCAATCTGAATGTCCTTCTTCCTAATGAGCAACCCTTGACTAATAACACTGAACGAGATGCAAGGATCACCTTAGGTCCCACTCCTCTGTATTCAACTAAAGAAAAGGGTGAATCTAGAAAATGGAAGTTTGAAAACTAAAATCTTCTTGTCCACTACTTGAAGTGAAAGGAAACTACAATTGCTTTTGAACAAAGAACTAATAATATTACCACCTATGAATAGATTGGTGCTATATCTTAAAGATGAAAAAGTCCCACATTGTGCATACCATTGAATTCTCAGACACAGTACTGATGAGTTTTGTGCATTCCAGTTAATATTGCAAAACTTTCATTTTGATGGAAATGATTGCCATTGTGTGATTTCCTAGCTTAATATTGTTTCACCCCTTCTCATGTAATAGTTGTAGAAAAAAAAATTCTCACTATTACATGACTTTTCCCATCACCTACCTCAACTCATTCTTGTCTCACACTCAGTTGGGGCAAGAATTTAACAACCTTGTCACAGTAATGCAATTTCTGTTGTCCCTTAGCTATTTTATTCACCTTCTGCTTATACAGACTGAGATTGGGAGGAAGATGACCTACTCATAGGTTGAATCACATTTTCCTTACTAGTCTTTTGCATTATTTCTTTCTTTTTTCTTTTGTTCTTGATTTCATCTACACAATGTGATCCCCCACGATGTTTTGTTTAATGTTCTCTCTCTTTGTGGCATTCCTCTATTTGTACCTTCATTATTCTCTGTCTTGTATCTCTCTCACTTTTTTATCTTTATATTTTTATCTTCAACTTTTGGGGATGACACAAGGCATCGAGACACCCTATGTCTCTTCCATGTTGACCCAAAAGGCTTTTTATTTTTCTTTGCATTTTTTCTTTATCTCTTTTTCATTTGTCTTGTGTTTTTCTTTTGGGGACGATGCAAGGCGTCAAGACACCCTATGCCTCTTCCATGACCCAAAAGGCTTTCTTTTTCCTTTTCCTTTTTCTTTTATCTCTTTTGTCTTGTGTTTTCCTTTCGGATGACACAGGCATCAAGACACCCCTATGTCTCTTCCATGTTGACCCAAAAGGTTTTTTTTTTTCACTCTCTTTATGTCATTCTTCCAATTCTATGTGTATTTGGGGGATGATGACAGTTCTGGGCTCTCTAAAAACATTGAAGCAAAGAACATACTAACCCCAAATCCATAGATCCCTCATGTGTTTGGTGTTTTCATTTTGGGGGCAACCCCTCTCTTTTCTTTTTCTCTTGCATGACGCAACTTTACTTGAAAACATATGAATTGGCATAGGACTTTCCAAGTTGGCTCTCATGTCTTCTTTCTTCTTTTCATTTTCATTTAATACTTTAAAGTAATTTCTCACAACATGGTGTTTAGCGATTTCTTTTAATTGGTGGCATACATTGGCATTATTCTCTTGCATTTTCCTTTTTCTCGGTTCTTAGTGTAGCCTTCTTACTTCATACGATGTGTTTGTCACTTTGAAGATGACATTGGGTGTAATGTACTTCAAGAGCGTGATCTCTCTTAGCATATTATATTCCTCTTAGTGGCCTAATGCGACACACTACATCCCCTAAGTTGTGCATCTTCTATTCTTTGATTGGTCCTCTCTTGGAGACATTAGGCACAATGTCCCCTAAGTTAAAGACCTTTCATGAACTAAAAAACACTCCTTTGAACATTTCCTATTTTTTCATTTTGCATTTTTTGTTATATGGTCACCTTCCATAACATAGCTTGCATTCCTGTGGATCCATCCTATTTGTTCATGAGCTCCAAGAATACAAAGTTTTTCTTGTCTCGTGAAGCTCAAAAATTCATTTTGTGTGGTGCCTTATTAAAGTTATCAAGAGGTATAACTTTGCTATGGTTGAGTGAGAAGCCCAATCAGAGGCATGACTCTCCCCATAGCCACTTGCATGTGTGTGAGTGCATACCAACCATGAGTGTATGTTTCTCACCTTTTAGGACTTCTCACCTAGTGGATAGTCAAGAGTTCCATCGCCTCAGAGTGAGTATGCATTTTTCTAGATAAACAACCTAGATCTGATCCCTTTGAGATGGACAAATGGTCAAATCTTAATATGATTCTTTTATGTCTTTATTTTTCTCTTTCTTCTTTGGCAGTGTATGATTGGCATTGCCGTTGTTTTTTATATCATTTTCATGTGTGTTCCTTTGTGCTTATGTTGGTTTTCCTTAGGATCATGATCCTGGGGGCTTGGTCACCCCTTTTGATCATTTTCATCTCATCTTGCTAGTATTGGTTTATTGGAACCACTATTGGTGTGTGTTTGTCTACTTTAGTGTGATTTTGAAGCAGGTTCATCCTCTCACTAAAGTGGGGGCTAAATTTAGTGTCAAAAAAAGTGTCCTTTGACATTTTTGCACTCGTTTGGGTCCTCCATATGGATTTTGGCTTAATGTTTCCTTGATTTAGTGTTGTAATGTGGATAACACATTCACATTAGATCTTGGTCCCTTGTGAACTAATGAAATCTTGCAAAAGTGTTGTGAAGTGCTCTAACACACTTTCAAACTTTTCTAGGGTTTAATCAATAAACTAAGCATAATAAAGATAATATTAATCATAATTAATCTTAATCTTACCTTATTTGGAGTGTTGTAAAGTGTTGTAACACACTCTCAAATTTATCTAGGTTTTTCATTAATAATTAGGCTTTCTTATGCTTTAATTGGCCCTATTTTACATCTACAAGCCTCATTTATTGCATCTTTTTGAGGATAATCCTAACACCAATTAGTAACCAATCATAATTCAGGTGTTCATGGCTTGTGTGGCCTAGATTTAGTGTCTAGGAATCATTCATCACCTTGGGCAAATGAGTCCCACCTAGGTCTTTTTGGCCCCGATGCAGGTTTCACACATTTCTAAGCATTTTTCATTTTTAGTCCCATACATTAGATGTGATGGGACTCATTCAACACCTTGGACGAATGAGTCTCGTGTGACCAAAATTCAAATTTAATTCAAATTTCTGGTGAGATTTTATTCTCATGGACCTAATGTCGGCTTGTAGTGTTGTAATTTTGGGAATTCTTGCATAATTGAGCATAAATACAAGGTTCTTTTGCTCATTTCATCCTATCAAGCAATTGAGTCACCTAGCATTCAATATATCACTTAGCGAGTTCACAAGAGCATTTGAACATTATCAAGAGCACTCAAGGAATTTCAAGGGCAGATTATCAAGCATTCAAGAGATTTCTTCACGTGTCATTCATCATGTCAAAGATTTCTTGCATCATGTTGTTTAGAGCTAACAATTGTGATGTAGGGTTTATGATTCAATTAAGCATTACATTCAAGATCTATCTCCATCAAGAAAGAATTAAGAACCACATCCATTGCAAGCATTACTTACATGTTTACAACACCGTATTGCTAGGATTTGGTGAGTTGAGACATTACTATTTGTTCATTCATCTTTCTCTATTCATATTTTCTTTGATTTCAAGGTTTAATTACCAACAAGGGGTTTGACCAAGGAAAATCCCTATTCTCTAACCCCACAACATTTTCCCCTCTTCTTGTGTGTGATTTGCAGTACTAGATTGCATATTTTCCAAGAAGAAAAGTTGGAGAAAAGTTTCCAAATCCATAAAGTTTTCAAAGTTGTAATCAAGCCTTGGAAAAGCTTGGAGAAGACCTACAAGTGGCAATTTGTAGTTTTAGATCTGGAAACCAGTCAGAAAGAGTATAGCAAAGAAAGAGGCATAGAAACTAGTTCAGAACTTCTAGAAAAGTAGAAGTGGACTATTTTTCCATTATTGGGGAATATGTCTCATTGTACAGGTTTGACAAAAGGTTTTACAAATTTGGATACCCTTTTGGCTGAAACCTGTTCCTACACATTTTCTCATAAACTTGACTGATTCATCCAGATTGGTGAATGAGTCCTAGTCAGCATAAATAGCATATTTTTTAGTGATCCAAACCTCCATTCTATCTTCTTCAGTCTTCCAGGTACACACTTCCAGTTTCATAGCTTTCTATTGCATTTTACTTTTCTTCTAGGTCATTTAGTGTTGTCTTGCATGCAATTAGGGTTTTTACATTGTGTTTTCCATTACATTGTATTTTCCAAGTTTACGTTTGGTGGTGAACCCCTCATTAAATCTCATTTAGCCCCTAGGACAATCCCTTTTCCATATTTCAATCTCCTTTGCATTGAAAGCTCAAGGGTTTGTTCTTGAGTGAAAAGTGTGGAAATAACCTCTCTCCTTTTAGGTCCAAAACCCTAGAAGTGAAAGAGAGACCCCCATTTTCATCTTTTCAACATCCAACAAATTTTTTACATTTCCTACACAAAATTTTAGGGGCTATAAACTTTGATATAGTGGTTCGATTTGGCCCATTTTAAAAAAAAATGAAGTAGTCTAAGAGATCTATGCAATTTTTTAGGTATTACAAATCAACCAAGACTTTTCATTTTGGCCAAAACTTAAGCCTATAGCCCATAAATTGAGTTATTCAATTTTATACTAGAATATCACACCATTTTTAATATTCACAATAGGAGAAAGATTGAGATGCATTTCCTCTATAATTATTAATATTAGGTGGCCTGGTTTAATTTGTACCATATACTAGAAGATGAAATTTTCAAAGAAATAAGGATTGAAATAGATGTAAGCAATGTACAATTCTATTTTATATTGAGAACTAATGACTATAAGAAAATATATGTTAGCAAAATGAGAAGGGGATTGTTTAAGCTCGAGCATCATACATGGAGAGAAAATTCAATAAAATTTAGATCATTTTTTTGTGAAAGCTTATATTTATATTATACTTTAGGGAAACTTATTAATTTTAGGTAAAATAGTCCTAGCTAAAAAGGTTTAGGTGAAAAATTATTAGTTTTAGGTGGAATGGTCTCATTTTTTTTGGGGAGGGGGGGGGGAGTTGAAATAGTTTCACCTTAAATATTAGATCATGAACCTTAATCTTGCATCATAAATACTCAAATACAATATTGACAAAATATATTTGAGTTTAAACTATTTCGAGTATGTAGTGTAGGAAAATGTATCCCTTTACATTTTCACCCTTGTTTGGGCCCTCCCTACTAAAATTGGGCTTCTTTATGCCTTATTTGGTCCTATTTTATATCTACAAGACTTAATTAATTCATCTTTCTGAGGATAATCATGACATATATATAATGACCTATCACAATTTAGTGATTTGGTACTCATATGCCACCTTGGGCATATGAGTCCCACCTAGGTTTTGGGACCTACATTTGAATTTCACATTAAACTAAGCCTTTCTTGAAAAATGTGTCCCAAGCTTAGCCTACTAGGAATCATACACCACAACTGGTGTATGAGTCCTTGCTTAGCTTGGACCTATTTTGAATTCAAATTCTTGGTGGTATTTTATTCTCCTAGATCTGATGTTGGCTTGTAGTGTTGTAATCTCGAGAAATTTAACATAAACAAGTATAAATACAAGGTTATTTCACATAATTTCACCTAAGTAATCTTATGAAGTATTCCTATGGAAAATTTATGATCACAAAAGCATTCAAGAGTTGATTATCAAGAATTTTTTAGCACTATTAAAGATTCAAGCATCATGTCAAAGTCATCATGCATCATGTTTGTTTTTGAGCTAACATTTGTGATGTAGGGTTTTATGATTCAAGCAAGCATTCAATTCAAGATCCATAACATACATTCAAGAGTCAAGATCCACATTCATGCTAGCCATTACATACAAGTTTGTAGCCATTTTTTTAAGGGTTCAGTGAGTTGCGATATTGCATATTTTTTCATTTATCATTCCTTCATTCTATTTGATTTGATTTCAAGGTTTGATTACCAAAACAAGGTTGTCATTTACATTGCAAGATCATGGAAAGTCATCTACAAGTCACAATTTAGTGTTTCAAGATTAGAGATTCGACACGAGAGAAGCTATAGGAAAGCACTAGAGGATACCATAGTTTTAGATCAACCCTAATATTGAGACTAAATTTACAGTTGTGGCATATGAGTCCTAATATACCTATTTTTTTAGACATTTTCTATAGATCCTGGTTTGGCAATTCCAGATTTTGGTTCTGACTTGAAACCCTAAACTGGGACTAAGTCACTCCTTCTAGCATATGAGTACCAGTGTTCTTCAAAAGTCACTTTTTTAGGATTTTAGACCTTGTTCTAATCCTCTTAAGTTTTCTAGGTGCAGCTCTATACTTTTTGAGTTTACTATTTTGATTTGAGTCAATTTCTAGCTCACTTACTTAAGCTTTGCATATCATTTACATTTCTTGT
Organism: Sequoia sempervirens; assembly: GCA_007258455.2. Taxonomy (NCBI): domain Eukaryota; kingdom Viridiplantae; phylum Streptophyta; class Pinopsida; order Cupressales; family Cupressaceae; genus Sequoia; species Sequoia sempervirens. The sequence continues at coordinate 563,294,314 of VDFB02271358.1, forward strand.
CTCTCTAAGCTCTTTCTTGTTTGTGAACCCCCTTTTAGTCTTTAATCACACCCCTAGGACACCTTATTGTAGATCTCTTTCCCTTATTCCATCATTGGATTGAAATCTCTAAGGTTTCCTTGAGTGAAACTTGAAGGAAATAGGTGGAAAGTTCCTAACCCTAGTTCTATCTTCCAAATGATTAGAGCCACCCCACCCCTATATTTTCCATATGTTTCATTTTGGTGAACCTATCCTTTAGAACACCTTCTTTTCTGATTTGGAGTGCATCATAGTTCTAGATATAGGTTGCATTTTTTCATCTTGCATCATTGAAATTCACTCAAAATCTATAACTGCACACTATCTAGACATCATTCAAACCAAAAAACATAACATTCAATCAAAATTTTCTAAAATTATTACAGAAACCCTAATCTAGGACTCATACACCCCTTTAGGCGATTTAGTCATAGTACATGTGGTTTTTCCTAGTTTCTGGGTATTCTATGTTGACTATTTAAATCAACATTTGAATCCCTGAAAATCATTGATTGGGACTCATTCGCCCCTTTGGGAAATTTAGTTCCATGTTAAATCTGAAGCTGCATTTTATGACATTGAAAAATTTGTTTTTGTGCTTTTGTTTACTACTGTTAGATTTTTGTTTCAATTTACCAAATTTTTGTTACATTTATTTCATTGCATCTAGCTTGATTTGGTCATTTTTTCAATTTCATAGTTTCAAAATTACATTTACACCTTTGGGTATGTGCAAGATCATCATGGAAAAAAAAGGCCCTTAAGTGGCGATGAAATTTAGAAAAATCATAGTTAGGCAACTTGACGTAAAAAATTGAATAAGTTATCTATATTATTTCAAAAATATGTAAGAATAGAATCTATAGAAAATTGAATATAGTTTCTAAAATACTAGGTTTATTTATTTATTTTAAATCTATTTGGTGAAAATTTGAAATTTCAATGCAGTAGTACTTAAATTTCAGGGAAAAAATAAGTAGGTGTATGTCTGACCACCCTAACCCCAATAAAATGATAATATTTTTTTATAAGATTTTAGATATAAGTAGAGGACTCATGTCCTAATGTGATGCATGTTCTTTTGTATTTTTTTTCCAAGTAAATAATTAATTACGATTTTTTTATTACAAATTTTAAAAATTATAAAAACTCATATGTTTGACCACCTTAACTTGGTCAAAACTTCATGAAATTCATTTTTTTAATCCTATAGTATGTGAAGCATACAATGTGATGAACATGTTTCAAATTCAAAAAAATGTGATACTGTTTAAAAACTATAGATGTTTTTCAATCAACCTATCAATCAGGACTTTAGTCATAATTCAAATAGAAAATGAATAATAATAATTTATTAAATTCAAAGTAAAGCATAATTTATATTGGTGGAAAGCTGATAATCTCCTTTAAAAACCCTTTTTGTTTCATCAATTTTGGGTAAAAAAAAGTCGTCAGCCACATACCCTACACATACCCATCATATCGCCACTTTTTGGCCCATCATGATCCTACACATACCCCTTTCATTATAGGTTATTACATTGCATTACATCATGGATATGTGCTTTGGTAAGCTTTGGATGTCCTTAAAATCATCAGTGGATGTGTCAAGTTGTGTTTTTGGCAATGACCCTAATGAAATTGGATTTACTCGTGCTCACTCAACTCCTAATGAATGTCCTCCTTGTGATGTTGACATCATTGGAGAAGATGATGACAACATGAAAAATTTCATAAGTGATTTCCTTAACAACCTCAAGACTAATGCATCCTTTTATCCTTCTATGAAATAACCAACAAATCTTGAGATGTTTGGTCTTTGACATCCTGAAATTGAAACACAAGCTGAGCCTAAGTTCCATACAATAGGTGAACCTAGTTCTTTTAATAAAGTAAACATTCAACCATTCTATGTTAAAAAATTGACCAACACTCCTATCAACCTAGAAGAGACATATGGAAAAGGATTCATGATCTTAAGTAAACAAGGATGTGATACAACAAGTGAACATGGAATTCATCAAATTTTAGAGCAAATAGCAATCGAAGATACCAAAGGGTTAGGATATCAAGATCCTCCTCCCAACATAAGTGTCCTCCTTACTAAAGAATAGCCAATGCCTATGGATGATAAGGATGATAGGATCATCTTAGGTCCTCCTCAACATCTAACTCAATAAATTGGTGAATCAAGCAAGAATATTTATGACCTCAAATAGTTGCCAAATGAAAAATGTCTTCAAATTCTTCTTTATCATAGTCTCATAAAATTACCACCTATTAGAGAACATCAACAAAAAAACAAAAAAGAAACAAGCACAAACATGTCTTATTTCCAATATCATAGAATTATTTGGCATAGTACTAATAAGTGTTGTGTCCTAAGGAGAATATTGGATGAATTCACTAATACTGGCAATCCCTATGTATTTATAATTGAATAGAAATGGTACATGTTTCATTCCTTTCCATTTAGTAGTTTTAGGATCACAAAATTCTCACTATTACATGATTTACATTCATTGCAAATCATTTTAAAGTGCAAGGAGCTCTTTCTCATCACCTACCTCAACTCATTCTTGTCTTACACTCAGTGGGGGTAAGAGTTAGATAGCCTTATACTAGTTTGGAACTTGCTATTGTCCCTTTGGTTATTTTTCTTCCTTCCATATAAGATGAACAAGATTGGGATGCGGATGACCTACTAATAGGTTGACTCACATGTTCCTTACTAGTCTTTTGCATTATTTTTATTTTTCATGTTTTGTGTGATTGTGTGTGTGTAATGTGATCTCCCCCATACTATTTTGTTTAATGTCTCTCTCTCTTTGTGACATTCCTCTATTTGTACCTGTGTGAGGGGGAAGATGATAGATGGAAACAAGGATCAAAGTACAATTGAAATTAGGATCTAAGCCAAGATCAAACATAGAAAATCTAAAATCTAATACTACAAATGTACGAAATGAAACTAAGCTAATTGAACATGCATTAAGAAACCTATGATTACCAAAATCAAATGCAAGCAATAAGGAAATATTTACCATCTCGTAGTGGAGTGTATTCACACAATGTTGGATTGTTCTTACCACCATGAAGCCTCCATAGTTCATGAAAATATTGATGAATGATTCTTGGTTGATCAAAAAAGGTCGAAGCTCTATCAATGGTGATTGTGATAGCACTTCATTGCAAAAAGTATGTTGATTCTCTGATAATTATTTGTGAGGAGAGAGTTTGTTATATAGAAAAAGAGATTTTGAATTGAAAATTAGGATTCAACAATGTTGGATCAAGATCAATGGTCAAAAGGTGTTGGGAGGATTTAGACATGAGAAGATTGTGCAAAATTGATTGCACAATTTGTGTAATTAAATAATAAATTGGCTAGTCAGGGAATAGATTGATCAATTAGGAATTGATTGATTTTAGTTAGGAAATTAGATTGCTTGGTTAGCAACCCATAATTTTCTCAATCAGAAAGTGGGTGAGGAATATGAATTAATTGATTTATTTATTTAATTCCTTTCTGGAGTTGAATGTGAAAATCAAGTTTGAATTTTGCAAACAAAGTTGCATTAGTTTGATTTTATTTTTGATAAATGACTTGAATAGTTTGATTTAATTATTCAAATTTTAGAGGGAAAGTGTGTTAATTAAATTATTACGATTTAATAATTTAATTAATTTAGAGGAATAAGGTGATTTTAGTGACATGATTAAATAATTGACATTATTTAATCAATCAGGACAAAATAAGATGAGATTAGGAATTTATTCAATTAGTCAAAATGAAGAAATGTGAATTAATCAAATAATGCCATTTTATTTAATTAATAGTAGAATTAGGGTTTTCAAGACTTTATTAAATAAATGGTATTATTTATTTAAATTGTCAAGAATGATGAAAAAGTGAATTAATTAAATAATGTTGTATTATTCAATTAATAGATGAAAATTGGGGTTTTGGATGTTGTTGATGTGAAATGCAATGTTGTGTGATGATTTGTGATGATTTGGAGATGTTGCGGGGCATTGTGAGATGATTTTGATATGTTTTGAGATGTTTTGGGTTGTTTTCGAGACATTTCAGGTTGATTCTAAGATGTTCCAAGATGTTTCAAGTTGATTCTGAGATGTTCCGAGACATTCCAAGTTGTGATAGGTGTTAATTCAATTTTACATTTCTACATTTTTCCCCTCTTTGATACAAAGTATTGGTTGCTTTGTTTCAAATATTTTGTTTTTAAGATCAACTTTTTGAAAAAAAATTATGATCCACTGTGCCCTGGTGTTTCGTGGAATGATGGTAGGACTCTGTGCTACCCCCTCGAGAGGTTGGCCAAAAATTTCAAGTTTTGAGGTTAGGCTCATGACTCTATTGGAAAATTTAACTATAGAAAAACTAAAAAACCACCTACACCATTGCAAAGATCGTGAAATTCTACCCCATTTAAAAAAAAAAAATCACTGAAAAATACTTTCGTATGACCAAGATATGGTTGTTTAAAGATAGGGTAAAAAAGACCTGATTGCTAGTCAATAGCGAAGTTTTGATGATTTCTAAGAATTTGTATCCTTTCTCTCGCCTTTGCTTAAGATCCTCGCCTTTTCTCTACATCCTTACATTTGTTTCAAGCAGTTGCTCTAAGACATCGCTTTTCTTTTAAAACCTTGCATTTGATTGTTGTTTTCACTATTTACGCGCACTTGCTCAAGAACCTTGCCCTTGACTGAAAAATTTTCCCTTGTTTCCTCACCCTTGACTAAAAAGCTTGCAATTTCCTAGAAAAGCTCGCTTTTGTTTGGTGATTTTTGAGCATTTGCTCAAAACCCTTGCATTTGACTTTTCCTGTTTGCAACCCTAAGTCTTGTTTTTCATCATTTTTGTGTCATTTTGTGTTGCTTTACATGTTCAGAATGAAACCCTAATATCATGAGTTAAAATGATTACAGGTGGTCATCATGTTAGATAGCCAGATCTAGATGGTGGTCCACAGCTTGTTCTATAAAGTGTTTCCCTTCTTTTTGGGCAATGTACTTGATCTTTATTATATTGTTGTTCAGAGACATTGCATACATGATTTTTTGTATATATTCATCAGTCCAGTTGAGGCATCATATAAATGTTATGATGTTGTATTATCCTATCACATTTGTTTCACTGATGATGATGTACTATGACATTCCCATCTTTTGATGATGATGATATATGTGAGATATACCTTCTTCGATTCAACTTCAATTTATGCTTCATTGATAATGATGTATGATGATGTATGCATATGATATGGATGGATGGATCATACTTTATATCATATTATGTATTATTATGGATGATCAATATATCGTTGTGATATATGATGTTTGTATGATGTTGATATATGATGGATGTATGCCCCATACATTATACATGATATTTTTATTGCTTTATCATTAGCATCATGCTATGTATTAACGACATTATGGATGCAAGATGGATATGGTACTAATGATATTGCTATGCAGGATGGATGTTAGAAAAAACATTTGATGATAGATAGAAATGTGATGTTGTTAGTAGTTGTTGAGTATTGCTTTCACTTCACTTTTAGAGGCTTCAAAGTTTTGAACAATCCTATTTGATGTAGCAAATAGATACGATGTGCCAGTGGTATTAATAACCAAGGTGACTTTGTATCCATTGTGTGGAATTTGACTCAAAAAATAAAGAGTATTTTTGCTCATACCAGACATACAAAAACTTTTTTTAAAGTATAGGGTTGGGTTGTGTTAAAAAAAATTTGGACCAATCACACCGAGAGGTAATATATGACACCTAACATGGAAAATCCTACATGAATTTTGGACCATTTACATAGAGAGGTATGAAATACCTAACATGCAACTACTACATGAATTTCGGACCATTTACACAAAGAGGTATGAAATGCCTAACATGCAACTACTACACGAATTGTTTCAACCCAACTTTCATACACTCAATAAAGAAAGTATTAGCCATGGAAGTTTTACAAAAATATCTTACAAAAAAATAAATGAAATAATGATCAAGTGCCCCCATTCCTTCTTCTCTAAATCCTTATGGACATCCTCAAGAGATCCTGGGAATGAGTCAATAATGTAAATCACAAAAATAAGACTATAAAAAAGATAAAAGACAAAGTTATAGTATCACTTGCCATATTTGTTTGGGGGTAAGGCTATTGTCAGGTGTTGATCATGTCTATCTTAGGAACAGATCCGTTAAGGAATATCTCAGGATGTTGATGGAACTTGTCAAAAATATAGGTAGTTGATACTTTGGATTTGTTCCCACCTGTTTATAGTCAGAATTTTGTGATTGTTTGCTTGAAAGCTCTATCCTTTGATGTTTTCTTTCTTCCTTTGTTTTTTTCATGAAAGGGTGAATGCGATGATTTTTTTATTATGGATGAATAGTTTATTGTTGCTTTTGATGACATGATTGGTCTTTTTTTATTTTTCTAAGTTTTTATGATGTTTTTCTTATTGTTTTCTAGGGACTAACCTAGGGCCTCAACAGATCACGAAAGATAATCCTTGCCTATGTTGTACACATAGAGGCTTGTAGTTCACTTGGTTTGAGTGTTTTTGACCTTTTTGTTTTGTGAATGTTTTTGGATTTTGAATTTTTGATTGTTTTTGGATTTTTGAATTTTTTGACTAAGTTGAAATAAAGCATGTTGGAAACCTAAGGGGACTGACCTAGGGTCTTGGGGGCTTTCAAGCCTTTCCTACATTGTACATGCAGAGACCACGTAGTTTGACCATTTGAATCAAAGCATAATTTTTTTCTAGCTAAACAACATTGATAATCTAGATTGATATTCCACTTCAGTGTCTAGAGGATATATTGTGGGAAATCTACTTGAACTAGCTGTGAGGTTCAAGCAAATGTTAATATCTTAGATTGTTTGAGTGAAAGAATAATCCAACAATGTTTTGTTTTTGATGTTTTTCAAATGTTTTTGATTTTTTCTTTTTTCCATTTTTTTTGGATTTTTACCCTCTTTCCTAGGGTGTAAGATATTGAAAAATTGGATTGATATTTTACTTTGTTTTTCTAGACTTGATATGTTGCAAAAAAGCTTACTTGAACTAGTTTTAGGGTTCAAGTAATTGTTGATATCTTAGAATTTTTTAGTGAAGGAATAATCCATGTTTTTGGTATCTTTCAAGGTTACCTTGGTAGTGCGTTGGTGGTACACCTTGTTGTTGGGATGAATTATTTTTATCTTTTTTTTTCATTTTTTTGGATTTTTACCCTCTTTCCTAGTATATAAGATATTGAAAAATTGGATTGATATTTCACTTTGTTTTTCTAGAGGATATGTTGTGAAAAAGCTTACTTGAACTAGCTGTGAGGTTCAAGAAATTGTTGATATCTTAGAACTTTCAAGTGAAGGAATAATCCACATTGTTAGTATCTTTGAAGGTTACCTTGACAGTGCATTGGTGGTACACCTTGTTGTTGGGACAAATTGTTTTCTTTCTTTTTTTTATTTATTTTTTGGAATTTTACCCTCTTGCCTAGGGTGTAAGATGTTGAAAACTTGGATTGATATTTCACTTTGTTTTTCTAGAGGATATGTTGTGGGAAAGCTTGCTTGAACTAGTTGTGAGGTTCATGCAAATGTTGATATCTTAGAACTTTCAAGTGAAGGAATAATCCACACTATTGGTATCTTTGAAGGTTACCTTGACAATGCATTGGTGGTACACCTTGCTGTTGGGATGAATTGTTTTCTTCTTCTTCTTCTTCTTCTTCTTTTACCCTCTTGCCTAGGGTGTAAGATATTGATAACTTGGATTGATATTTCACTATGTTTTTTTAGAGAATATGTTGCATAAAAGATTACTTGAACTAGTTGTAGGGTTCAAACAACTGTTGATATCATAGAATTTTTGAGTGAAGGAATAATCCATGTTGTTGGAATTTTTGAAGGTTACCTTAGTATTGTGTTGGTGGTACACCTTGTTGTTGGGATGAATTGTTTCAAAGGTTACATGATAGTGCATTGGCAAGATACCTTGTTGATGGGACAAATTTTTTCAAAGGTCACTCTGGTAGTGCATTGGTGGTATACCTTGTTGTTGGGACGAGTTGTTTTGAAGGTTTCCCTAATAGTGCTAAGATATTGAAAACTTGGATTGATATTTCAGTTTTTTTTTTTAGAGGATATGTTGTGAAAAAGCTTACTTGAACTAGCTGAGGGGTTCAAGCAACTGTTGATATAATAGAATTTTTGAGTGAAGGAATAATCCACATTGTTGGTGTCTTTGAAGGTTACCTTGGTAATGTATTGTTGGTACACCTTGTTGTTGGGATGAATTGTTTTGAAGGTTACCCTGGTAGTGTGTTGGTGGTATACCTTATTGTTTGGACCATTCCTAGATCACAATGTGAGCTAGAAGACATAGATCAAGACTTATTTTGAAGCAAGATGTAAGTACTTTCTCCCAGTGTCTAGCAATGATAAATTATCTTGCGATAAGATAGCATGGTTTGGATAGAGTATGCCCCTTTGGGACAATGCCTCATGACTCAGATAATGTTGGATAGGATAGGATCATTGATAGTGACCCATGCCAAGATTTTTTCCATAAGAAAGTGTAAAGTGTACACCAAACATTTGTCAAGATCAAGATAAGTTGTATTTTGGATAAAAATGGATGGGATTTATTATGGATAGGATGAGATGCTTCCACCTGAAATGACGCATGTAGATGCTCAATTCTTACACATGATGCCTATTTTCTAGGTTTTCACCATGGTACTTGTCCAAAGTGCCACCATAGTGGTTTTCACTTGAGGAAAAATTTTCTCTTGACTATTTTCTTGATTTTTTTTAATTTTTTATTGATTTTCTATGCCACAACAAACACCTGTTTACCAGGTTTTAATCATGGTGACAATTTTTTGCTCATGTTTGAACCACCTAGTGGTGCTAATGTAGATGCTACTAGTACTGTTATGGTTGTTGTTGTCATGATGTGAAATGATATCCTACTTGGAGGAGTTGTTTTTCTAGGATACAGGAACTTGAATGTAACCCCTAATAATTCTTATCTTCCTTGTCGATATCAGAGTTAACTTTACCTTGATGCACACATCGTGATAGGATTCCCTTAGAATCCTTATGATAAAGAGTTGTTGCAAATGCATGGTTAATGCGAGATTTGGATATCTTGGATTGTGAAATGTGTTGAGGGATATGATATTCATATGGATTGATTAACAGTTTGGAACCTTTGACTCTCCAAACTTGGGAGGATGAGAAATGATGGGTGGATATGGAGATTCGATTGGGACCAACATCTTGATATACCTTATAGGTCACTCTTGAAGCTTTCTTTTGCATTGTTGGACTTTTTTTATGGATGAACTTCCCTTTTTTATTTTTCCCCATATTTTCTTTGACTAATGGGGTTTGATAGGGACGATTTTGTTGCTTTTTCTTTTGTATCCACTTAGACTTTTCTTTTCCATCTTGTTTTGTTGATTCTTTTTCTTCAATGTTTTGTTCTTGGATATAGCTTTTTCTCTTGTTGTTGGTCCCAATCAGACGGTTGAAATATGCATGAATGATGATTTATGACATGGCTAGTTGTAGTGTTGGTAGTAATTTTATCATAAGGACTATTTGTGCTCTCTATGTTGATGCTTGCATTAGATAAAGTTGCCCCCAATATTATAGAGGTATCCCTGATATGTTTAGATCCCTTAATTCTTGAATAACAAAGAACTTGATGTTAGGATTACCAATAATCTGCACTGGTTCTGGAATACCCTGTTCATGCTTTCCTAATCCTCTATCTTGATTTTGAGAAATTTTATTTGCAATAGGATATATCTTACCTTGGAAACAAGATGCTAATCTTTCTCTGCTCTGTTGTTGATCTTTAAGTTATGTGATTTTTTTATTGGTAGAATCCTCCATATGTGGGATAACTTCCTGATTGATATTTTCAACTTGATCCTATGGAATATTAGATTTTGATGGAACTTCAAAATGTATTAGTGCTTCCTTGACTATTGTATACCTAATGCTCTGCTGCTCAGGATTGTCCATTATCTTTTTTTGATTTTAAGATACTCTGCTCCATATTTTCATGCTTGATGTCTTCAACCTACCTGGAGGACTTTTTTATCTTAATGCTTCTTCTTGATCAATTTCAGATATTTTTATTGATTATGTGCTTTGATCATGTGTAAATATGTTAAGAGTAGGTGACTCTTGTTCCTTGGTATTTCATCAAGCGTATGAGACTCTTGTTTTGGATGAAGATTATCTGCATGTCCATTAGGAGTAAGCATCTTATGGGTAGATGTATGTGTGCTTGGTATATGGATGTGTTCTTTTGGAAAGCCTTGGATGTCTTGGAAGATATCTACCAAGTCATTGTAATATTTTGATGGTAAGGTCTCTTGATCTTGACTTTGTATGGTATTATCTTCAACATGCTTTGGTTCACATTCTTGACATGGATCAATTTCAAAGAAAGGATTTCCTATAAAAGATCCTTGGATTTCCTCAAATTGTGGGCATATGGGTGATTACTCTTGGCTTATATTTCTTTCATTGGGTATAAGTGTTGGCTTAGGATTCTCTTGATCATCAATATGTACTTTCACAAGGTTGGATGATATTAATATACTTTGGACTAGATCATTGCTAGAATTTGGTGATTGATTTTTATCATGCTTTGGATAAAATTCTTGATTTATGTCCTCTTGCTCACTAGATGATGTTGAGACATTTTCAATGTGATCAGTGATAGATAACTCTTGATCATTGTTTTCAACTTTGGAGGTTGAGAAATTTCCATTGTTGTCATTAGTGTTTGAGCCTTGAACGTCATTTTGAATAGCTATTTCTCCTTGATCAATGAGGTCTTGGATGAGATTTTTGAGTGTAGCACATTTTGATGTACCATGACCTTTGATTTTATGGAAATCACATCATTCATATAGTCCATAACCAAGAGGTTTAAAGTTTGGTTCACCATAGGTTGGATTGTCATTGATTTTGATAAGGTTATGTTGTACTAGTTTGTGCATGATTACCTCTAAAGTCTCTCCCAATGGTGTGAATTTCCTTATTGGTTGATCAAAAATAGGTGTGTTCCTTTGGTTTGGAAGGATGTTATAACCTTGTTATCTAGTGATGTTTTCTCAATCATAGGTTGGTTTTTGTGAAGATGTGGTCCCTTGATAACCATGTTGTGTATAAGGAGGGTTAAGTCCTTTTTGTGTGTTGTAGGTACCTTAAAGGTGGGGTGTACCTTGATATTGAACTTGAGGAATCCTTTGATCTTGAGTTTGAAGTACACCTTGGTGTTTTGGAATTCCTTGGTACTATGATTGAAGTACATTTTGATATTGCATTTGAGGTACACCTTGGTGTTGTGAAACTTCTTGATACTATGGATATTGGAAGTGTTGTTGATGTGGATATTGAGGTATTTGTGGAATAATTTCCATTGGTTGAGGATATGTAATGTTTTGACTTTGCACATGGCATTGGTGATACGTCAGATTTTGATTTCATTTAGTTTCCTCAAGATCTCTCTCAATTTTATCTAAGGCAATTTGATGTTTTGGATTTATTCCTTGATGGTGACTTTGAAATCCCTAATTTTGTTGCCCTATTTGATGTTTTGACCCTTGATAAGAGTAATTTGGGTAATATATTTACATGTTTCGATGATGTTCTGATACTCTATACCCTATCATAAGGTCACTTGGTTTATATCCTCATCAGTCTCTTCCATTGTTTGTGGTGTTTGCTGGTGGGATGTTATCACGCTTCTTTTGTTGGCTTCCATGTTCTTTCTATGTTGTTGAATGGGAGTAGTTGGTTTCCAGATGGTCATAAGGTGTAAATGGTATTGTAAGGTGGTTGTTGTGAAGCTCAAAACCCTAAGGCTTGAGTGATGTTTTGGAATGTGGCTATTTTTTGGAAATCAAAATGTTGAAGAATGATGGTCAATATTTCACTTCCTTTGTCTAGAGGATATGTTGTGGGAAAGATACTTAAATTAGTTGTGAGTTCCAAGTAACTATTGATATCATAAAATGTTTGAATGAAGGAATGATCCTAGTGTTTTGTTTGATTTTGATTTCAAAAAAGTAGTATGGGAATAATGGATGAGAGAATTTACAACCAATATGATTTTCCAAATGTTTTGTTCAAACAATGACCTTATAAACAACTTCAATATGTTTTCCCCTAAGTGTTAGCAAAATGACTATGGTAGTTTGTAACCTCTATGTGTTTGTTTCCTTTGTGTTCTTAAGTATGGAAAATGATAGAACAACATTGGATTGACTCAAAGGCATGGACTTTATGTGACTTGAATGTTTATAGCTCAAGTTGTGAAGTCACAACACCTGAGCCATAGTTTACCAAATGTTTACTTCGATCAATGTAACCCAAAAAATCTGAAACGTTTGGAAACCTTTAAGGATAAATCCTTTCAAGGAGTGCAAAAAATAAGGCTTATTTCACAAGTATAAACTAACTCAAAGGGTTTTTTATTTGACCAACTTGTTCAATGTTCATTTTGATGTGTTCTTTTTATTTAAATCAAAAATAGAATTTGATTGCACAATTTTTTTTTGAATGTAATTTGGAAAGTTTAACATTCAAAAACACTTTATAACCCTAGCTCAAGTGGGTACATATTTCTTAGTATGCCTACCAATCATCCCCAGGATGATTAATCCAAGAAGATGGAATGGAAAAATAGGATATGTCAAGGAAATGTACTATCTTGACATGCCAAGCAAAAGAGTCCCTTCCCTATTTTATTTATTGCCTCAACCAAAAACCAAACGTGGTACGTAACTTCTTGGAATGGTGCTATTCCAATGCACTACCTTAAAATACTCTTTTGGGTAAATGGATGGCTTCTAAAAAAATTAGTTGTTATTCATGTTCTGGGGATATTATTTTTGGGCACCTATACATGCAACGTTTTGTTCAATTAAGAACATCCCAACCCTTATAGTATTTTAAGCATCACAAGGATACTAAGGGAGAATACGTTGGTAAAGGACATCCACACCTAACGAGTGATCTAAACTTTACTCACACTCACAAAAGATTTATATAGCGGTCCATAATGAAAGTACTGCTTGGGTTTCCTATGAGTTCTCCAACATGGGATGTGTCTCAATAGGAAGGCCCTCTAAAAGGCATGCTTGAAAAGAAAGGTGTGAAGCTCAAAATGTTTTCACTCACCCAATATCGCTAAAAGGTGCGAGGGGAGAAGACAAATATTTAGCTTTTCCAATCAATGAATAAATGACATACACTTCATAGAAAATTGACTCATTTTAAACACCTCGAGTAGTGTTATCCCCAAAAATATGTGAATAACATAAACAAAATGTTCTTTTTTATTTTTTCACCAATTGAAGTGCTCAGGACATCAAGCAATTAAAATAACAATGGTGTGAAAAACAAGAATAGTTTTGTTCATTTTAAGCCCCAAAGTTGAAGTGTTTCTAAGAAATCAGGCCTGGTCCTAAATTTGGTCAACAAAAAGTGAATTGAGTGTGTGTCAAAAAAATAGAAACCATTTTGCATTCTTTTTATACTCCAAAATTAAAGTTCCTAATTTATGAAAACATGAAATGTGTTCAATAATTAGAACCTAAAATTGAAGTGTTTTTTGTTCTTTTTATGAGCACCAAATGAAAGTTCCTAACTTAGAAAGCTTAAAATTGGTTCATTTTAACAAGACCAAAATAAAATATAATTTTGTGTTGTTCATTTTAGTGCACCAAATGAAAGTTCCTAACTTAGAAAAGCTTCAAATTTGTTCAATTTTAAATAGCATCAAAACTAAATGTGAGTTTGTTGTTTGTTCATTTTAGAGCACCAAGTGAAAGTTCCTAACTTAGAAAGCTTAAAATTGGTTCATTTTAACAACAAAAAAATCAAATGTGAGTTTGTGTTGTTCATTTTAGTGCACCAAATGAAAATTTTACCAAGTTAATAAAAAAATGCTTGTGGATCTAAAAAAAACTTGGACCGATCATCTTCCCTACACAAAACAAGTTAATGTGTTTCAAATCCTGCATAAGAAACCCATTAGTACATTTGTAACTAAGGGTAAAATTTAAGTTACCATGATTAGATCATAATAAAATCAAACCCAAAGTAAGTAATGAAGCATATAGGAGAGAACATGAAAATAAAAGGAAAGAGTTTACCCAAGATCTTCAACCTCCATGATTGACCTCCATTACACCTTCTCAACTTGCTGTAAAATGTAGCTTGCCCTCAGATTTTATGTGAGCAATATGTGACAATGCCAAGACCAAAGCAAATGTTAAAGGATTTGACGACAAAATGCAATACTATGCAACTAAGCAACTAGTAAGCAACTCTAAACTATGACTAAAGTATGCCAAAATGCCAAGAGAGATGAAGTATTCTTAAAACAAGAGCTAAAATGACAAGATTGTAAGAGATCTAGATAGCATGAGGTGACACAATGAGACCAAAATTGCCATTTTATAGAAAATGCAATTTTGGATGAATGGCCAAGATTGAAGATTGACAAATGCCCTAGAATCAATGGACAAGATTCAATATGATAACACACAATTAGGGTTAGGGAAACATTAGGGTGAATTCAAAATGAGTGGACAAGATTTGATTTAAGAAAATCAAATCAAGGGATAAGAATGCATGTGACAAGGAGATAAGATTGGCACAAAAAAAGAGGGAGTTAGAAAATCAAATAATATTAAAAATTACTTGATTTATGGAGGGAAATACTATTTTGAATTAAAAATTAATTTAATTCAAAAGGCTGGGTCATGTGACAGTAAATAGTAATTTAAAATTATTTATTTGGAAAGAGGGAAATTTAAATAAATGATTTTATTTAAATTTGGAGGAAATTAAATGAGAAAATTAAATAATTAATTCTAATTATTTAATTATGGAAGAAGTGGACCAATAATTAAATAAATTATGGAGGACTTATTTAATTATGAGAAGACATTTAGTATTAGAGATGTATTTAAATAAATAAATAAAGTTTATTTATTTAAATAATCAAGAGGGAATAATGGATTAATTAAATAAAATTAATGATTTATTTAATTAAAGAGGAGATTAGACATTAGTGGCACATTTAAATAAAATAAATGTAATTTATTTATTTAAATAGTCAAGAAGAATAAAATATATGAATTAATTAAATAATTGAGAATTATTTAATTAATAGTTGAATTTGGATAGAAGTATATAATCAAATATTTTATTTATGTTTTAGAAGAATTATGGAGAAAATTGAGTTTGTAGGCCTAGGTCAATTTTATGTGTCTACATTTTTCCCCTCTTTGTCATAATGCAGTTTATCGCATTATTACAAAGAAAACGAGTCAAGAACATGCCCCAACAAAGGTACAAAGTGTGTATGGCCCCTCGGGAAATTTTTCAAATTTTGGCCTGGTGACAAAAAAATTTGGAAAGTGTCCCGACAAGCCAATTTGATAACTAGAAAAGCAATGGTGCAAGTAGTTTCAGATTTTGACATGTTTAAAGTGGTCAAAAGGTTGGTCAAAGGTGGTCAAAGGAACTTCTAGTAACAAAAAGGTTGAAAAATCCCACTTTGACCCTATAAATAGGTTAAAAATGGGGTAAAAGTTAATTCATTTTCACATTCATTTGATAATTTAGACAACTCAGAGCCAGCACAACACACGTAAAGATGGTGATTCTAGTCACAAAGCGCCATAGCTACTCGTTAGGACCTTCTGATGGCCAAAGGGCGTGGACCTAGTAGTAAGTACCTCGTAACCACTTTGTCTTTTTATCATTTTTCACACATTTTTAGGGTTTTAGGGTAGTTAATCGAATGCGTAGCGATGCATATGCGTTCATGTAAGTCACATTTGTGACCTCACGTTTGATGCATTTGATGTGTTGCAACGCAAAAGCTAGGGGTCTGTTAGGTTTTCAATTTAATGCAACACATTTGCAAAAAGTTGAGACACATTCACCATCTTGCAGCACAAATGATAAGTAAAGCGATGAATTCAAAAAAGTGAGACGCATATACGAAGCCATGTGGTGCATGTGATTTGACAATGATGCATTTGATGATGAAGTGATGCAACTAATTAAAGATGACATACTTGTGATTGCAAATGACACAAGTGCCATAGCGCGATGCAATTGATGTACGGAATGACGCAAACGCCTTTCTACAAAGAAAATGAAGTCAACTCAACGCATTTGACTTTGACCAAGGTTGACCAAGACTGACCAGGGTTGAATTAGATTTTAGACTCACTTTTTTCTCATGTGTTAGCTAGATAGATGGTAATAATGACTTTCAAGAATATGCTAACTCTTGTTTCTGCATGTGCAGAAACGACTAGCACAGATCTACACCCGAGAGTTCAGACCATCGGCATACACATTTTGGGATCAACTGATAGACCAAGAGTGGAGATGACTGATGCAACTAGGGTTGTATTATGTCACCTATATGCCCATTATTCTAGCTAATAGGGGACTGTTGATAGCACTGGCCTAGAGATGGCACTCTGAGACTTGTTCCTTCCACTTGTCGATAGGAGAAGCAATGATCATCTTGGAGGATGTGTACCAGATTCTACATATTTTGATCAGAGGAGAGTAGGTGGTGTGCGATCCTCAGTGGGGAGTACAGATGTTTACAAATTTGTACGAGGATGAGACTAGTGTCGGACTAGGAATTGAGGGCTATGAGATTCGTTGGGAGTTCATAGCGGAGCACTACCCTTGGAGGGATGTCATGTTATGTACATTGATTATGGGAGTTTTGATACCAGATCAACGAGGACATGGATTCCCAATTGGCTGGGGTGATGTGCTAGTCTGTATGCAGTGGGAAAAAGTTTTTTTTCCATGGGGCCTTGTCTCCTTGGCATGCTATATCACTAGCTACATGAGGTAGCATACAGGGGGTGTGCGTAGCATTAGTTGCGAGATGACCTTTCTCATGATCTAGGCTTGGGAGCACATTTCCATAGATCTAGAGGCCATAATTAGTGGATGGTATATTGTATGTGTTTTTATATGTGGGTACCCTTCAGCAAACTAAAGTCACTGAGACAGGATTTTGGTGGCATAAGATTGACATGATGACTTCCTTTATATGGAGGCCATACAGAGATTATGCATAGTAGGCCAGCAAGGGAGATCACTTAGCATCTTTTAGATAGTTCTAATATTTGATAGGTTGTACTGTGTAGTCACAACTAATTATTGAGATGTATCTACCCTAATGAGTACTTTGTTTGTTTGGAGAGCAACAAGGTGTGCCTATGAGTACAACAGAGTATGCTAGACTGTCTTGAGAGTCTAGGTGGGTTCTAGCTATATTAGTGTTATTTTCTTAGCAACATATCAATGGATTAGTGGCACAGCCATGGGGGTGGAGTGGAGGAGTAGTAGATCTAGGGATGATAGCGGACTATGACTTGTGGTGGTAGACTCACAGATCAATTCCCTTGACAGATCCTAACACACCAGCACTTATTGACCATAGATCCATTACACTGAGGATGTAGTGAGGAGGATGAAGAGGCAAGGGGAGAGGTAGAGATGGAGGCATAGGAGATGGGGAGAGAGGTAGTGGAGATAACGAAGGAGATGATGGGGGATATGGAAGGAAGAGGAGGAGAGGAGGGGATGAAGGGAGACAGGCCAGGAGGGTTAGAAAACACATGGAGAGAGCTCCACTATATGATATTCCTGAGGTGGTGGAGGAGGAGGAGAGAGATGAGGGTAGACAGGAGGAGGAGGTCAGACTGAAGGAGGAGGTTAGACAGGAGGTGTATGTTGCAGAGGAGGTTGAGTAGAGGTGGAGGTAGAGGTGGTACATCCAGAGGCAAAGGCCCTTGATGTTAGAGGAGGAGAGGAGGGAGTTATTGGGGGTGAGGAGGATAATGGTGATGAGGAGGAGCCAAAAATTGGAGAGGAGATGGATGAGGCAGAGAGGCAGCTTTGGGAGTGGATGATTGATGGAGACCCAGATGTATCTAGTGTGTCATTATTGCCATGAGATGCAACCATAGATCAACAATTGGAAGATATGCAAAGGAGGCTGGATGAGGCCACTACAGAGATTAGTTCCCTAAGGGTAGAGCTTGAGATTGCTTGGGTTGATAGGGATTAGGCTAAGATTCAATGGCGGGAGACCAAGATCTGGTGTAGTTAGTTTGCTCAGATATGCACAGGGCCAATTGTGGATGTTGTTAGGGAGATTTCTAAGGTCAGTGAGAGCAGGGGTCAGTATAGGATGCTATATGAGCATGTCATGTCGGTCAATCAATGAGAGCCTGGGTTATCTAGATCTTATAGCAGGACAGGGACAAGGTCAGGGAGTAGTAGTTGCAGTCATAGCAGTCGTAGCCAAAGTAGTGTGGGTGGATCTACCTCCTCAAGGCACACATCAGGTCATAGGTCCCATCATTCCCACATAAATTATTTAGGTCACAGGTCTAGTCACTCATATGGATCATCTAGATTAGGGCACATATTAGCGCACATTCAGTTGCCAGTGACAGATCCATTGGTCTCACAAACACACATCGTCGTATCCTCACAATCGCATGTTACTATAGAGATGATGCCATCAGTATCAGTTTAGTTAGCCTCACAGACATAGGCTAGTATGTCCTCACAGGTTATGCCAATGCCAACTATAGGTCCTCAGTCACCACACTCTTCTCCTCAAGGGGATGAGGAGAGCACATCATAGGGACATTTGTCATTATCATGTTTCAGAATACAAAAATTATCAAGTTGCTAAGCAACTTTTACATCTTTTTACAACTTTTTAAAAAACACACCAAAAGGACCCTACATGACACAAAAACATCAAATATGGTCTTCATTCAACCTTATTACAACCAATGACAAAACACAAAAATACTCCAAACTAGACACCTATTGACATCAGTTGAGCAAAATGACCATGTTGCCCTTGCACCATACTAGGATTCTCAAAACTCTCATTGATTGGTTCTTCTACCAAAATATCTTCGTCTTCACTAATAGGAGAGATATTGGGAGAAGAACAAATATGATTGTTAGGAATGTCCAAGGTTGTATTCTATTTCACTAAAACACTCTCATAGGGAGGGAATATGAAGTTTTTTGTAGCATGCCTAGATATGTAAGACACTAACATTATTTGAACAAAAATGAAAAGCACATGTAACCATGTCATGCAATGTTTCAATAATGTAAACAATGTATAGCCAAAGATGCAAAACACTTTTATCCAATGTATGCAAAGCTTTAAGAATGCAAACAATGTATATCCCAAAATAAAAAGCACTTTTATCAAGCTTATGCAATTTTTTATGAATGTAAACATTGTATATGCCAAAGTGAAAAGTACTTTTATCCATGTGATGCAAAGCCTCAAAAATGTGAGCATTTTCAAATCTAAGGATGCTTGTAATTGAAATGATTTGAAAAATGACTACCCTAAATTGATGTTTTTGACCTAGATGCATAAAAAAAATGTTCCCATAACATTCTAGACTTATAGCATATGATACTAGGAGGCTTAGGAAGCACAAAAATGAGTTTTTTGACATTGTAACAGATAGTTAAAAATTTGGATTGGGACTAAGTCGCTCAGAATGGTGAATGAGTCTGAGTAAGGGTTTTTTCAAAAATTTCAAAAAATTTAAATTGGTTTTGATGGTTTTTATGTTGGATGACCTAAAGACTAAATGAAATTGAAAATTTTATGTGATTTTCAATGATTTGAGATGAAAAAATGCAACCTATATGCACTTTCACTAATGCAAAAATTTGAAACCCTAGAATGAAACTTTAACTAATGAAAAATGCAATGAAATATAATTCTAGGAGAATGATGGACTCTGAATCAGAAAAGAGTGTATTCTAAAGGCAGGTTCACCAAAATGAACTGGAGATTTTTGGCAATGTGAGCTCTCTTGCACTTCTAGGGTTTTGCACCTAAAAGGAGAGAGATATACCAAAAACTATGATGGCTCACTCAAGACTAATGAAAGTATGATGGAAATATGTATAAATGGAATGATATAAATGTAATGAATGGATAAAACATGTTGATTATTAATGCAAAACTAATGAAATGTAAAATGTTCAAAAACAGAGTGTTGTATACAAAAATACCTAAAAATGAAAACAAACAATAACATAAATTAATGATATTTGAGGCGTGCACCTGGAGGTTGGAATAGTAATGGAATGGAGGTACATAATTCTATAGAAATCACTATTTATGCCCACTGGGACTCATATGCCAAGATGGGCAAATTAGTCTCGCTTCAAGGAAATTCTATTGGAACAGGTTTTGAGGAACTAGGTACTCAAAACTATAGAAAACACTTTTTCAGGCCTGGAAATGGGACTCATTCACCACAAATGGAGAATTATTCCACCTTAAAAATTTTGGAAATTCAAAATCCAGGTCTATAGCTCCTGGTCTGCACTTTTGCTCCTAACAGGTTTCTAGATCTAAAACTACAAAATCTGGCCTGTAGGTGTTCTCCAAGCTTCAATTAGGGCTTTGATCACTTTGACTGAATTTAAAAATTGATGAATACTTTTAAAATATATTTCTTTGACAAATCTACACACAAGACCTGCAAAACACATGCAACAAGTGGAAAAAGTGTTAAGGGTTTAGTGAATAGGGGTTTTCCTTGGTCAAACCCCTAGTTGGTAATTAAACCCTTGAAAATGAAATGGAAAGAGAATGATGAATGAACAACATGAAATTTCACAACTCACCAAACTCTTGAAGTGGAAATCTAAAGATATGCAAGTAATAGCTCCAATGTAATTAAAAATGCCTAGAATTCTTGATTACTTGAATGCTTGAATGCTTGAATGATTGAATGATTGCTCAGATGAATGAGTGAATGGGGGATAAAAATGAATAGAAAATCTCATATTTATACACAATTATGCCCTAATTCTTGAAAATACATCACACCAACCTTAGGTCTTAAGAAATTAAAAAATGCCAGTAATTTGAAATTATTTTGATTTTTGTGCCAAGAGGGACACATTCACCCCTAATGGAAAATGGGTCCTAATCGAGGAATTTAAGTGGATGTTGGAAATTATGTTGTCTTAAATGATGTTTATTGGCTTTATATTTAGAAATACACTTAAGTAGGGCCTATAAGTCTATAATGGGGCCAATTAAGGCATAAGAAAGGTGTAATTATTGATGAAGCCTAGAAAAGCATGAAAGTTTGTTACAACACTTTAAAATACTTTGAAATAAGACTTGGTAGATGATAAAAATAGGTTAATTAAGTGAATTATAATAATAAGATCCTAGAAAAGTGTGAAAATGTGTTACAAAAATTCAAAACACTTTTACAAGGCATCATAAAGTTCTTAATGATTCACAAGAACCCAAGACCTAATGTGAATGTGTTGACCACATTGCAACATTAAATCAAGGAAAACTGGGCCAAGAACCATAAGAAAGACCCAAATGAGAGTGGAAATTTCCAAAGATCCATTTCTCCACGCTACAGTAACCAAAGAAAAAAATGCACCTTTCAAAACCAAAAAAAATACATTTTTGGTAGGTCCAGATAATAGCTCATTTGCTATTGTTCTTATACACATTTTGAGATAATTTTAGGTAAAATTTCCATAAAATTCTCCTATATTATACTATCCTTTCATATCTATTATGTAGACTTGAACCTAATACAAAATGATGCAATTATGGTTATAATATATTAGTATTGTATGTGTAGACACTTGAATTTGACCACCCCCATATGGTCAAATTCGTCCTTAATTTCCTCTATTTTTCTTCCCTAAATCATATTAATTAAATAATTCATTATCTGGTTAATATTCAGCCTCGCCCTAATGTCTCCTAAGGTGTTTTATTAATTAATTAAATACCTCACCTTATTATTCTCTAAATTAAATAAATAGTCCAATTTATTTAATTGTCACTTTTCCCAAATGAATTAAAATTAAATTTTGAATTCATTATTTCTCTCTCCTTGTCCTATCCTCCATAATCCCCTCCTAATCTAGATTAGTGTGATTAAGGTGTGCATATCCTTAACCATCATTAGGGTCACATTCTCCAACTTTTGCAAGTGGATTCCTAATCAGGATTAGTCCACTTAATCCTCCATTTACACAACCTAAATCAACCATTATTCCTTAATCTCACCTAATGCCCTTTATGGCATGTATCCTAGTCAACCTTCATTAATAACTTTCCCCATTTGAAAAAGTTACCTCCACTTCCCAAGGAATTTAAAATTCCTTTTTATTTACCCCATGCATACTATGTGGAATTTTTAATTCCACTATATTCCTCCAACACCCTTGGAGGAATAAAGGACTAATTTAAAATTTCTTCCCCCAATCCCAAGGTAAAATCTCCAAAACCAAGGGAGATTTTAGAAGAATTTAAAATTCTTCTATTGTCACATATTCCCATAATGTAGGTAGATGAGACAAGAATCACCTTTTCCACCTCATCTCCACATCATTCTCCCATGTCCACCTCACCTTACACATGTCTTCATGTGATGGCTTGTGAGGTCTCAACTCATCCTAGCCATTGATCTTCCCCTCTTGGATGAATCCTAGCCATCCATTCATTTGGAGGTAATTTCCCCAAATATGGTGACTTTTGCCTCATTTTTGATCTATCACTCAATCAATCACACTTAGCTAACTTATGCACTCATACACCTAAGCTTAGAGACCTCCATTTTTGTAGTATTTTGAGCACTCATCTTGCATCCAATCCACCATCAAACTACGCCATTTCATTCCTCATAGCATCACCATCATTTTGAACTAGGTTGCATGTCATTTCACCAACAAAGGAGGACACAAAATCATCTTCAAAGGATCAACCAAAGGGAACAATTCAAACAAGGTAAAATTGCTATTTTCTTGTGTATTTGTTTGAATTAAGCTAGGATAATCTTGAGTTTTTTGTTTATGTTTATTTCCTAGCATTTCATTTAGTTGTTTTTCATTTTTAGTACTAGAAAAGTTGCACACATTTTTGGCATGCCCTGTGGGACCCACGTCACGGGTTTGCTTTCACTTTTTCTTGTTGTTTTGAATTTTGTAGGTTTGGATTTCAACTACAGAGGTGTATCCACCCCAACGAGAAAATTTTCCTAATTGTAGGGGAAATCCCATTAGGAAATAGGTGACTACGCACCCACCCATCAACAAAAAAAGGTGAATTTACAACTTGCAACCAAGAACCAATATTTTATAGGAAAACCTGCTCTGAACAATGTGAAAGGGAAAATTTGTTGATAGAAAAGGCGATCCTATTCAAATCATAGAGGAAAATTCACATATGCCATTCCACCATAAGGTCGATCTTGTGCCCACCTCTCCTCCAAAAGAGCGATCCTAACATTATTGAAAAGATGAATTCGCCTAGCATAGGGGCAAATCTAAGGTAATCCAAACACCTGAATTTTCCCTTTTTAACTTTCATTTGGTTCTAGTTTTAGTTGCTAATCTACTTATTTTTTTGTGCTTGTGATATTTCACTAACGTTTGTGCACCGTATCGTTCATCGAAGATCAAAGGTTAAACTACTAATTCATTTTTTGTAGTACAATCAGTCGAAGACCCTTAGATTAGTTTGCTTGTGCATCTTTTTCATACTAATCTAGGAACACTTTGATTTCTTAAAGGGTCAATTAACTTTGTGTGTTGTGTTTGGAGTGTTGGAAGAATGAAGAAGAACATCTCTTTATAAAACTATTGTATTTTAATTGATGTCACCATGTTCTATGAGATGCAACTACAAGGTTTAAGTTCTAGCTTGATCTGATATTTTGAACTAGTATGACAGTTATTATCCTCTAGTATTTTGGTCTACAATCCTTCGCTGATGAATAGTATTCCTTGCAATTTTGGGAAATGGTTTTTGGATGTTGGAAGCTTGTATGTTCAAGAATCTCATGTTCACAGGTGCTTGTATGATGAAGTAGGCATTATTTTTTTCTTGCATTTTTCTATTAGGTATATCTTTGGCTGGCCTAATGTATTGTTGATGTTGTAATGAGTTGATTTTGTGGTGCGGATGCAATTGTGAACTATATTTGGTCCATGCTAACATGTTGTAGCATGCTACATGCTTGAATTATTTTTGGAAAGGTTTTGTACAAGCTTGAAGTCGACAATCAATCTTTTTGGTGAATAAGGGTTGCATCTAATGAGGCTGACCTAATTGATGCTTGCGGATATCTTAGATATATATATCAGACAATTTTGTGATTGATGAAGTGAAGAGTGTGAAGGTAGTCAAGTATGTGAAAGATAATGAAGTGTGAAAAGTTTACTAAGCTTCAAAGGAATTGAATCAACACTTTTTAGGCATAACTTTATCAGTTCATTTCTTGGTTGTAAGCCATTTTGTTATTGTATCTTTTGTAGGCAGTGAGCCTCTCATTTTGGACAGTGAGTCCTGGCAGTGAGCCACCCTTTGTAATATCTTATAACCGGTTATACTATTGTTACCTAATTTTCACCCATAGGCTCAATCAGGTGGGATAAATCATGTGACAGAGGTTCGAGAAGGCCAAATGGAGTATTCACACAAGGGAAAAAGTCATGAATCTGATGCTAGGTCACAGGGGACTCAGCTTGGAAGCCTGCCTTGTTCAAGTTCGGCATGAAAATCCTCTAAGGAGAAGGTCGGCAAGACATCAATCATTGTCCCAGCGATAAAAGGATATGCATATTAGCGGAATATTTTTTTCCTTCGGGATAGAGTCTCGGCGACTTCTTAAGGGTCTCACCGAAAGGAGGCGGCGTCGACAAAGCAAGCGAGCTTCGTTGTAGGGTCTTGCCAAATTCAAAAGGTCTCCCCAACTCTAAAGGCTCTCGGCACAGGAGATTGAGTTAGCTAGGATGTCTCGGCAATAAAGAAAAGTCATGTCGACTGAGATAAGCCCTCGCCAAAGCAAAGCGCCTTCGGCATGATGTCTCACCGACTACTTTTGGTCTTGCCGAAGGATAAAAGGGGGCCTCAATATGTGTTTTTCCTTCGGCGGGAGTCTCACCGACAATAAGGACTTCGCCGAGAAAGTTTGACATTGGCATGAGGTCTGGCTGACAGGAGGGTGTCTCGACGATAGGATGAGAGTTTGGTATAGGGTCTTACCAATTGGGTCGAGTCTCGGCAAAGAAGGCTATCTCGGCCAAAGTTTTAAAGCTCGGCGAGAGGTCTTGTCAAGATAGTGATGTCTCCCCAACCGAAGAAAAAGTAAACTCATCGAAGAAAGGTGGGAGCTTCGCCACAAGGTCTCGCCGAAAGCAGAGGGTCTTGCCGATAAAGGGAGCCTTTAGTGTAACAAAAGGGTTGCTAAGAAGTCTCGGTGACCCGGGGATGTCTTGCCGACCAGTGTTCAACTCAGCAAAAGAGAGGTCCTCAGTGTGAGGTCTAGGTGAAGAAAGGAAGTCTCGCTGACATAAAGGAGCTCGCCGAAAGATTTAGGGGCTCGGAAAAACTTCTCACCGACCCAATAGGGTCTCATCAAAAGGAAATAAGCCCGGGGAGAATAAAGTGATATTGCCACAAGGTCTTCCCGACTGACGAATGTCTCCCCAACTGAAGAGAAAGTAAGCTCATTGCCGAAAGAAAGGACTACTCACCGAGAGGTCTGGCCGAAGTGTGGAGGTTTCGCCGAAAGGTTTTCCCTTCGGTATGATGTCTCGGCGAAAGGGAGCTATCTCGCCGATATGGAATGGTGGTTCCTGCCAGGAAGTCTCGGTGGAATTTTTTAATTCGGGGAAAGGTCTCGCCGACCAAGATAGGGTCTAGCCGAAACAAAAGTGAGCTTGGGGTAAATGAAATGAGCTCACCATGAGGTTCTGCTAACTCGGTAGAGTCTTGTCGACATGAATGGGCTCGCCGATAGTATATTTCCTGTGGTAGGGGGGTTTAATCGCATCGAGGAGACACAATTAGTGTCTCACCGACATGCAATTCTACAGGAGGAACTTTTGACCACCTGAAGAATCTACGTGGCATATGCCCAGCCAATCAGAGTGGGCTAAGGGTGAGCTGTGGCGATCTGACCAGGGAGAAGGTGATTAACAAAAGGAAAAGCAACGTGAGCTCAGGAGCATTCAAAGCAGCTCGACTGGGGGGAATTCGAAGATCGACACAAGGAGCAGAAGTGAATGCGGTGGTTGTAGAAAGATCAAGAAGGCTTCCCCTGAAGGAAATCTCTTTACACCGACACAGACAATAGGGATTCAATTGAATACAACATTAACTACATGAAAAGATCTAAAGGCAGATCTTTCTGAGCCTGATATTTTGTAAGCCCTGAGGGGCCGACCTCACTTTTGTATATAAGGCTTTTTTCCTTCTTGTAAAGGATTTGGAGTTCTCCTGATGCTTTTCTAAAGTCTGTGACTTCTACAGTCCTCTCTCAGATTAGCAAAATTCTGTAACTCATGTTGGAGCATGATATATAAAGTTTTCCTTGGTGACTATTGATGTTCGGATTTCCATCTTGTTCTTGCAGAGTGTTGTACATTTCAGGTTCATGATCAAGTTATTTTTGTGAATTTCTTTCATTCCTTCATAACTTTATCTTGTGTTTCATGCCTTCCTTTGCAAAAGTATCATTATACAAATCACAAATTGTGTTCACTCAGTCACACATGGATTCTAGCCTGTGAAAATTTTTCTTTCCTCTCCGGAAAAGTGTGTGAATTGAACCTGTTTGTGAAATGTTAGTGTAAGGCTTACAGAATTTGATGTGTAATCTTATGTTCATCGTCAGTATTCAAGTGTAAATTGAGTATCTCATTGTTCCTATTATTTCAGTGCATCACCATAGTTTAGTTTTATTCTTATTTATTATTTCTCCCTTTCCCTTCAAAGAATCAGTAGTTTAGGTGACACCAAAGGAAGCCGACCTTCTCTGGAGGTTGACCTCTACTTACAAGAAACCCACATCTTTAGAGGTCTTCCCATGTTACACTGAGGTGTTGAACATCAGGTTCAGCAAGGGTGCAACTTCAGGTGATAACAACTATATTGTGAGCTAATCCTCACCGTGGTTTTTCCCATTTTGGGTTTTCCACATAAAAGTCTTGGTGTTCATGTGATGTGTGATTTTATGTTCTATTAATGCTCTTTCTCATTTTTACTATTATATGCATTGAAGTATTTGGATTGTATTTGTTCAATAAGTTTAAGAAGATACTAGTTCACTCCCCCTCTCAGTATCTTGGGTATTCAAGAATTGGTATTAGAGCCTGGTTCCTCGAAAGAAGCCTGATAGCTTGAAGATCTTGAAGATTGAACAAATGGATGATAAAGAAGAAATCTGGGCTACTCTTAAAGATCTTGACAAGGCTGAAAAATGAAAAAAGAGATTTGAAAGAAAATCTTGATGAGTCAAATGAATGCATCTAGAAATTGAAAGAGAAATTGAATAAATTCAAAGAAAGATAGAGAAGTGAGTGAGAAATTAAAAAAAAGCAAATGAAGAGATCACCGGATTGAAGGTGCAAGTGGAGGAAAAGAAGAGAATTGAAGATTGTCTTAATACAAAGGTGCAAAGAAAGATTGATGAATGTGAAAGACTTGAGGGAAAAAGCACAAAGTTGTGTCACATTTTATAATGGAAATGACCAACACTGATCCAACTTTTAAACTTGAATACTAAAAAATGGCATATATATTTTGAATTTTGAAATGATGTAAGCTAGTAAAATATGTATAGTAAATTAACACTATAATTTAGTTGCTGATAAAATGCTGAAAAAATGAAGTTGCATGAGACGTCAAACTTTTTATAGTAAAATTCATTTTTTTCTTTCAAATTTTTTGTATGTATTTATAACTTGAAAATTTAGTGCATGGATATATTTTTTTCCAATTTTGATAAATATATATTTTTAAATAAATATTAAAATGTGTGTGAATCAAAAAATAGTTGCTTCCATCGAATGTCAACTTTGGTATTAAATATCTATCTAAAATGGAAAAAAAATTATACCATCTTGAAATAGATTATTTTATCTAGTGCATCATATATATATATTTTAATAAGCTTTAGTATTTTTCCTTGGCATGATAATCAATCTAATATTATGTGCTGATAACCTACTTTTAGTAAAAATAAAATATAAAATATAAATAATAATTAAACTATTAAAATAAATATATTTTTGAAAACTACACTTATGGATCTAGAAAAGGGTATTTTTATATTTTTTAAAAATGTTATTTAAATTAGGAGTTATTGAAACTTCAATTTTTTCAAATAATTTTAATTTTTTGGTAAATTGGACTCAAAGTGGTGCTCCATATATTTTTAGCCAACAATTTTAGTTGAAAAGTTGTGGAAGTATCTAACTTAGCTAGAATGAATCTTAGTAGATTATATGTTTGACCAAAATTTATTTTTAGTTAGAAATACCTAAATTTAGTTGTGTTGATAAGTTGGTTGAAAGCGTGGCACAAATTTGTGCTTTTACCCTTGAACAAGAGGTGGTAAACCTGAAAATAGATCTAGAAAAAGTAAAACTCTTTGAAGACAAGTTCAAAACAAGCTCCACCAAGCTTGATGAGTTGATTGCAAGATGTAAACCCACTAAAGAAAAAGGTGGTTTGCGAATGGAAGCAAGTGAAAGCTCAAAGGATATGCAGACCCCAAACATAGCAAATAATCAAAAGACTTAAACTAAAGGAAAATAGTCAAGAAATTCAAGAAGCTTTTCTAGAATACCAACTATTAGATAGTCAAATGCTCAAAAGTACCAATCTTTCAATGATGTTTTCTTTTCTTGCAATAAATTTGGTCACAAGGAAACAAAGTGTAGAAGTATAATAAACTAGTATACTAGCTCCTTCTCCAGACAATGTTTTGCATGCAAGAAAGTTGGACATAGAGCTAGTGAATGAAGAACTCAGATGATGAATTGGTTTAATGGAGGTAGAATGAATCAATCATTTTTTGGATACTACTATACATGTAATAATTTTGGACACAAAGCTAATCAATGTAGATCAAGGGTTAATGGAGGTAAAACAAATTAGAAAAATGTTGTTTACTATAATTGCAACAAACCCAAACACATTCAAAAGTATGCAAAAGTAAAGGAGAGAAGCAATATGATCTGGTAAAGAAGAATGAACTAGTGAAGAGAATTGAAAAGAATGAGGTTAAGAAAGGAATGAACAAGATATGGAGGAAGAAATAAGAGCTAGTGATGATAGATGTGTTTATGCCCTCATCTAGTGCAGAAAATTCCTCTGACAATTAGACCCAACATGGTCTTAGGGGGAGAATTAATAGAAAATTGTTCAACCCCCCTAGATATTTGTTATGTTAGATGTTGGAACAAAGATATGTTGTAAGGAATGAATAAACAGAGGTTATGCAAAAGGAACCGGAAGAAAATTTTCAAGCATGATCTTTTGCAAAGCAAATTAGGGTTTTTCAGTGTAGTGAAGAAGGTTTTTATCAGCTTTTTGAATTCTTCCGCATTTAATGTGAATTAGGGAAAATTGTTGATTTATAAAGTGGATTTGTAAGGAATTTTGATCACTTGTGCATTTGAAGAAAGTGAAGAGCGATTTGGAGCAATCTTGAGGTGATTTGAAGAATGAGTTGTGCAAACCATAGTTTTGGGTTTTTGCAAAGGAAAAAGGTATTTTACGCTTTTGTGCTATTGTGGGTTATTGTGAATCTTCTTTTTGAAGTCATTTGAGCTTGATTTGTGGAGAAATGGAAACCCCTATAGTAATAAATGTGTTGGAAAGACCTAGACCTTCCAATAAGAAGTATTCCATGAAGGTATTCAAAGATGACCCTTTGGGTGTCTTCTCATGAATTCCTTACAGTGTCATGCCCACTAAAGACACCAAAATGTACATTCATGTTAAAAAATGAGGAATATAATCACAAAAAATTGATAGATATGTGGCAAAATGAGCTCACTGGGGATGATTTTTTGGTAAAACCATAATATGCAAACCTTGTTACGAAGAAGTTGGATTGGTGGAATCGATTTCCTAACCTTTTTTTCAACTCTTAATGACAAATATGTTAAACCTACTCTTGGCAAAATGTTAAGAAATAACTTGCACAATAGGAGAATATGATATGAAATGTGCTACAAATACTTGATAATAACTGAGAATAACAAGCCACTTCGAGGGGGAAAACCTCCAAATATCTCTAATGAGAACACACTTCACAACTTGATGATGAAATAAGACTCACAACCTCCTATATATACCTATTTATGCCTAGGATATAACCTAGGCTGACTAAGAAACATCTATATAAGTCTTAGGCCAACCTAAACAACTAAATAACAATATACTAATGATAATATGACTTAATAGAGAGTTAAGATAGCCACAAGCTGACTATTCATAACCCGATGTACACTAATATTAATGGCGTAGCACCAAATTCATGATAAGTTTTTATGGACAGATAGACCTCACTTTATATCTAAAGAATTGATTACAGTAGTTACCAAATTTTGTGATACCAGGCCGGTACCAGTGCTAAAGTTATTGAATACTGAAGTGGTGATGGAACTCACTGATGCAACATTTGATAGGAGAGCCCTTGCAACAAAGCCTACCACTAATCCTGTTGTGAAGTATGCAACCATAATGATCAAACAAAAGATCTACTTCACAAACAAGGAAAATTATGTATTTGCTATAGGTATATTCACTGGATATGACATGGCAGAAAATGTAGTAGAGTATGATTTATGTGAACTTCTTCGGTAGCAATTATTTGTAAATTTGCAAATGGAAAGGGAGAAGAAATATGCATTCAAGTTTGGTTCCTTGATTGTTTGTTTGTTGTTCTAATTTCTTAGAAGACTTCCCAAAAGAGATGATGTAGTAATATGGGACGCTTCAAGACCCATTGCACATCAAATTTTTGATTACATGCACAACTTGGGTGATTTGAAGACTCGGGAAAATTCTTTGAAAACATTTTTTTTGTATTCAATAGCAACATGAATGAGAGAGAAAGGATTCCAAAGAAGATTGTTGAAAAGTACAAAGATGATATCATATTTCATGTCTCCTCTGATGAGTGCATGATTGAAGCTATTGAATCCTAGATTGTTTGGATTCAACCATTGGGTTATGAAGTCACAGAGGATGAAGCATAAGGCTATGTACAATTTTTTTTGAAATTTCCTAAAGGCACCAGTGAACCTAGAGTGGTCACATATGTAGAAAAATCTATGGAAGTTCGCATGAAGCATATAGAGCCTATGATAAGAAAGAATGTAGATGAAATTCTTAGAAAGGATGGATTCCCTAATGAATAGATTTCTCAAGGAAGATCCATGGGAGGGTAGATGGCTAGAGAATCATCAAGACTAAGGAGATCCAATAGGACTACTCCTTCAAAACTATCCGCAAATCTTGTAGTGAAGGTAGAGCCTAGTGCTCCTAGTAAAGGTAAAGACCCAGCTCCTTCAGGACCTAATACAATATCTGGTAAAAGAAAAGAGACTCTTTTGATGGAACTAGTCAAGAGAGAAAAGAAAGAGAAAGCTATAAGGGAAAAGAACCTCAGTATCACTGAAGAGCAAGAGGAAGAGGAGGAAGACCCTGCAACAAAATTGGTAAGAAAGAAGAAAGGGAGCATGTCCTCTGGTGAAGGTGCTTCATAGGAAACAAGTGTTGGTTCTAAAATATTTCATTATCTAGTAAAAGAAAAGAGACTCCTCTGATGGCACCAGTCAAGAGAGGAAAGAAAGAGAAACCTTCAAGGGAAAAGAACCTCAGTATCACTAAAGAGCAAGCAGAAGAGGAGGAAGAACCTACAACCAAATTGGTAAGAAATAAGAAAGTGAGCATGTCCTCTAGTGAAGGTGCTTCACAGGAAGCAAGTGTTGGTTCTAAAAGATTTGATTATGTGTTTTCCTCTAAAGAAGATGAAGAATAGGTTTTTGGTGTTTATGTGCACACCAAACCGGTCTCAAAGAAGGTAAAGGTGCTAGAAGAACCCTCTCTAAACCAGGAAGAACAAAAGGCCTCACTGGTAAGACCTGGTTCCCCTCTCATATTAGTGGATTTGGTTAATATATTGATACATTTTGAAGATATGCTACAACCTACAAAAAAAATTTATGATCGAGTAGGTAGAGAAGACATAAAAAACATTAATTTTCATACTTTGGAAGTCAGTTGGGATTATGTTCAAAACAATGTGCCTGGGAATTTGTGGGAAGCCTTGATGAAAACGAGATCAGAGGTTGTTGAGTTGGAAGAGAAGATGAGAATTGAGGCATTCAAGAAAATTGGTTCCTCTTTGACCCCAAATGATTTAGAAACTCTGAAGAAGGTATTTTCAAAGATGTTCCAAATGAATAAAAGAGTAAATACTTTGATGAAAAAGGATAAGAAATAGATAAATAAAATAAGGAAAGAGATTTTAGAAGCCATCAGAGGTATGGATGAGAAATATGGAATATTTGGTGCACTCCCATCTAGTTCTGTACCTAAATTAGGAGAAAAATTTTCTACAGAGGTAAAAGAAGGCATTCCTTTAGGTACAAATGATATAGATATCCTTCTAGATATAGGTGTTTCAAATGATCCTCTGGAAATAGAGAAATAGAATGAGGAAGAAGCTAAACCAAAGAAGCATGATGTTGTCCCTTTAGAGCATGAAGAAGAAGAAAAGCATAAAGATCAAGGTGAAGGGAATGAAGAAGAGAGAGACATAGATGGAAAAGAAGAAGAAGAAAAAGTGGAAGAAGAAGAGAAATTAGAAGAAAAAGAAAAGGGAGAGGAAGAAGAAAGAGAAGCGAAAGAAGATAGATACAAGGAATTTTCCATGAAGCATGAAGAAGATCAAAGGTAGGTTGTAGATTATCATAGATCCTCCAGAGAATCCTCCTCCGGTAATGATGTATTGAAAGGCTTGTTATCCAAGAAAATTAAATTCTAGTAGGTGATTCCTCCAAAACTTCTACAACTCCCCATGATTCAAGGTAGTGTGGATTTGGATAAGATTTCTCTTGTTCATAAATTGGTGTAAGGGGATGCATTGTATGCATCCAAAAGAAGATAAAGTTTGGAAACACATCAGAAGGGGATAAAGCTTATTGATGATGCCATCAAAGCTTTGTAGGAGGCTAACCCCAGTACATCAGTTGATACATCTCACTCCGGTAGATAATTTGAAACTTTTATTGGACTCCTTTAAGGAGTATGCCTCTGGACTAGGTGAGAAGACAAGGCAAGAGGTTGATGAGAAATTGGAAGAGAAAAGGCTTTTGGTACTTCATGATAAGTGTGCTCTAGCACACACCAATGTGAAAAAGATCCTAGAAGTTGTGTAGGATTGTGAGTCTGAAGAAAATATTGTATTTTCTTATTGCATAAGGTGGCCATATGCCACTCAAAATATCAAATACCTCATGAAATCCATTGAGTCCTAGTTGATAGCTATTTCCAGCACTTATAGTGCATCCAAAGACAGAGACAGGTCAACCTGGAATGCTATCTCTGCCCATAGAGAAAAATTATTTATTTTATAGAAGCATAAGGAAGATATCATCAGAAGATCCAGTCAGCTAGGTGACCTTGTGAGAATGGAGTACACTTTGGTTGCCAATTCCTTCAAAAATGCAGAGAAATTAGATAAGATCAATTTGACTCCAGGTACTTTGGATGATGTAGAAGAAAGTCTGATGGAATTGGAATCTCTAAACAAAATGTTGATATCTGCTAAGAAGAGTTGGGAGAATGGTAAGTCTACATGGCAAGGTGTTCTCAAGGAGCTTCAAGGCTCACCATCCTCTGGGTAATGATTTTTTCAGTTTTCATATTTTTGGACTTCCCTTTGTCCTTGATGTCAAAGGGGGAGAGAATGTTATGGATAGAATGTCATGGAGAGAAAAGGGAAGAGTATGTTGTTCATAGTTGTAAATTTTGGCACATGTTGCCATCAATGAAAAGGGGGAGATTGTTGGAAGAATGAAGAAGGACATCTCTTTATGAAACTATTGTGTTGTCATTGATGTCACCATGTTATATGAGTTGTAACTTCAAGGTTTAAGTTCTAGCTTGATCCAATATTCTAAACTAGTATGATAGTTATTATTCTCTGATATTTTGGTCTGCAATCCTCCGCTGATGAATATTATTCCTTGTGGTTTTGGGAAATGGTTTTTGGATTTTGGAAGCTTGTATGTTCAAGAATAGCATGTTCATGGGTGCTTGTATGGTGAAGTTGGTGCTATTTTGTTATTGAATTTTTCTATTAGGTCTATCTCTGGCTAGCCTAATGTATTGTTGATGTTGTAATGAATTGATTTTGTGGTGTGGATGTAATTGTGAACTATCTTTTGTCCATGCTGACATGTTGTAGTGTGATACATGCTTGAATTGTTTTTGGAAAGGTTCTATACAATATTGAAGCCAACAATCAATCTTTTTGGTGAATAAGGGTTGCATCTAATTAGGCTAACCTAATTGATGCTTGTAGATATGTCAGACATATATATTGGACATTTTTGTGATTGATAAAGTGAAGAGTGTGAAGGTTGTCAAGTATGTGAAAGATGATGAAGTGTGAAAAATCAGTTTACTGAGATTCAAAGGAACTGAATCAAAACTTGTTAGGTGTAACTTTATCAGTTCATTTCCTGGTGGTAAGACATTTTGTTATTGTATCTTTTGTAGGAAATGCGCCTCTCATTTTGGATAGTGAGTTTTGGTAGTGAGTCACCCTTTGTAATATATTGTAACTAGTTATACTATATTGTGATCTAGTCCTCACCCTTATTTTTCCCATTTTGGGTTTTCCATGTAAAAATATTGGTGTTCATGTGTTGTGTGCTTTTAAGTTCTATTAATTCTCTTGCTCATTTTTACTATTATATGCATTCAAATATTTGGATGGTATTTGTTCAATAAGTTTAAGAAGATACTGATTCACCCCCTCTCAGTATCTTGGGTATTCAACATTGAGTTTTTTATTGACGTATTCTCTCCCCTTGCACCATAAAGTGAGCCTAGGGATCAGAAATTGTAGCAAGCTCAAGTCTAGTTGATTCCACCTAGGAGTACTAGTACGTGTATGCTCTCCCCTTACGCTACGTGCGAGCCTGGGGATCATAAACATCTAGTATTTCCTTCACTCTAGGAGACCTGCTTGGGGATTTCATCACCCTAAGAGATGATATCAACCACATGTATTGGTGGGGTATATAAAGGGGGTAGAGAAAAAGTTGTACCCCAATCTAGTCACGTCATGTTTAGTGAAGCACTAATACTAGGGTGATTCCTAGTTAGGTGTGAAGGGTTGGTCTGAGTTTCTAGTACCTCACTGGGGATCCTGATCCATGCTTGTAATGAGTTGGTGTTCATGTTTGTTGCCTCATGCACCCTACTGGTGTATCAAGGACTCCCTAGAGAGCCTGTATAGCCTAGATAAGACCCGTGTTTAGCCATGACTTGGTGTACTACAAGGATTGTAAAAGACAACCTGAAGTTACTCACCATGTACTCCCTTGGGTAGAGATAGAAATCCTCATGGTGAAACACGACAGTTCCCAAGTGAGAGAGTGAAGGTGAGTCCATGGTGTTTGTTGATGAACCTATGCCACTGAATCTCTAACTATCCACATTCGCGAGAAAGGGTCATCTAGAGAACCACCCCGGTATCATGAAGTATTAACCTTGGGTAACCCCCAAGATGGTGGGCCTACATCAAGTTTGTAAGCCCTTTTACTACTAATTTTAGGCTTGTGTTGTCTATTGTGTCTTCTTGTGATATACTAGTGCTTTTCATCAGTTTGAGTTGGTCCTTTCCTACTACTTGTTGATTGTTTTTTGTCCCTTTCCATAGTCCATTCCTGTCCTTAGTGGCAATTTTTCTTCTTATCGGGGAAAACTTGCCTTGTGGATAGGTGATCCTGCCCTACAAAGGGTGAATCCGCATCAGAGTCCAATCTAGTCATCCTGATAGGAGAACTCATTTTTGTCAGGGGTGAATTCACTATAAGGGTCCCTCAGATAAGTGGCCCTGTATCTACCTGTTCCCTGAATAGGCTATCCCGTCCTTCGCATAGGTGATTCCATGTCTAAGTCTCCCAATCTTCCATCCATACATCCCCTAGAATAGGAAAACCTACCCTCTATAGGGTCAATCCTGTGTCAATTCCATACTATAAACATTCGTACACATAAGGAAACAGGCGATCTTGCTCCCATGATAGGTATTTTTTGTGTCTTTTTCATACACCTGAACTAAGGGGTGATCTTGAAACCTAGATAGGCGAATGTGTTTTCCTGAAGAGCAATACTTCATATGCCTATCCGTACATCCTAATATTTGGGAGATCTTGCTGGATATTTTGGTGATCCTGCACACTCTAACCATACAGTCCAGGATAGAGACGGTCCCATGAACCCTAGATAAGAAAACTTTCTTTAGATAGAGGAGAACCCATAAGTTTTTGGATAGGAAATCCTATGATCTAGAAGGGTGAACTCATGTTCCTCAGAGGTGAAACTATCTCCCATACAAAAACTAGAGAGTGAATCCTCTTGACTACTAAAATCTTGTTGCTTCCCAAGTGTTGGATGTTGTGGATGTGTTGTTGGTATGTGGTTGTCACTGATGTCAACACTATTAGCATTTGGTGTATTAGAGGCTATATATGTCGAGGATATTGAGAAAATTGTAAAAGAAAGTGTTCCAGGTTCCTAGTGGAATTGTACAGGTCATGAAGGCGTCTTGTTCTTTACATTGATGTTCAACTACTATGGACTAAAGGGTTTATTCTTGAGAGTATCTAGATCGTCTACCAGAAGTTTCAAAGGTTCGTGTATAGATTTGATCAT
Organism: Sequoia sempervirens; assembly: GCA_007258455.2. NCBI lineage: Eukaryota > Viridiplantae > Streptophyta > Pinopsida > Cupressales > Cupressaceae > Sequoia > Sequoia sempervirens. The sequence goes on from VDFB02271358.1 coordinate 563,331,280, forward strand.
GTTGTGGTCTGACAGTGTTTCTATGGTCTCTATCAGTGTTCCTGAGTGAAGTTTGTGTGATTATGGAAATATCAGTTACTATGGATGTATCTCTATTATTTCCTTGTACTATCAGATGTTTCTAGATCGTGCTCTATTTTTTTGGTATGTCCACATTGATCGGTGTGCTTGTGGTTGGAAATTTTTCTTGCATATGTTTGATTTTTCTTGTTCCTAGCCAACATGTTGGTGGTAGCGAGTTGTGGATCTTCAAGGAGGAATTAATTGAAGTCTTTTTGTGTTGGTGATATCAATTTTGTTCTGCACTATGTTGTGGCTGACCTTGGTGGATTCGCATTAAAAATTTGTTTGTAAATTTGGGCTGACATTGCAAATATGTTTTATTTTCCTGGCCGACCAAAGTTGATGAAATCTCATATAGCGAATATATAAGAGTGATTGTTTCATTGGTGTAATGTGTCGAGAGGGTACTTTGTGTGCTAAGTGTGATCTTATGTGTATGTGCAAATATCATTTGATTGTAGAGTAGAGTGTGAAGAATATCGAGCGAAGTGTGAAGTAGTTTGTGAAGGAGTTTTCTATGCTTAATTGGAACTGTAATCAGGCTTGTGTAGAAGCTATTTTCTCAATTCATACCCTCTGGATTTTAATCCTATTCTGTATTGTTGGGTAGTGAGCCCTTTTTGTAATTGAGCAATGAGATCTAGGCAGTGTGCTTGAATGCATGTGCATTCCCCTTTATTGATTTCATTATACTTTTAACAGGGTATAAGATTGTGGACTAACATCCACCGTGTTTTTTCCCCTAACAGGGTTTCCACATAAGAATCTTGGTGTTCTATGTCTCTTTGATGTGTTAATTGTTTATGGTTAATTTCTTATTCATCAGATCTAAGATTAAGTTAAGTAAAGTTTGGAAAGTTTATTATTCTAAGACAACTGATTCACCCCCTTCTCTCAGTTGTATGTCCTTGATTTTCCAACAATTGGTATTAGAGTATGTTCCTCTGAAGAATTCTAAAAGCTCGAGGTGATCCGAGATGTCAACATTCAAGAAGGATAGTCCAAGATTTGGTGGAACTCACTACTCACTGTGGAAAGTCAGAATGCAATGTCACCTAAGGTGTATTGGTGAAGCCTATTGAAAGATTACAAAAGATCCATATGTTATTCCTCAGAATGGTCCCTCCACTACTGATGATATCAAAGATGTTGAAAACAATATTAGGGCTATTGAAGCATTGGTGAGTGCTCTGATATATTTGGAGATGGATAATGTGGTAGGACTGCAGACAACTCATGAGATTTGGACGAAGCTAGAAAATTTGTATGAAGGAGATTCATAGGTGAAGATGGCTAAGCTACAAAGTTTAAAAGGCAAGTATGAGAATTTGAAGATGGGTGAAGATGAAAATATCACTTCTTTTATGCAAAGAGTAAATGAAATAGTGATGGGTATTACATGTACCAGTGGTTCTTTGGATGAAGATGAAATTGTGGCTAAGATACTTAGATCCTTACCTCCCTCCTACAAAGTGAAGGCTCATGCCATTGAAGAGCTCAAATCAGTAACAAAGATGTCAAGAGACACATTGGTTGGTAAGCTTGTTGCTTTTGAATTAAGTGAATTTGGTGAATCTATTCTGAAAACTGAATCAACATTCAAGGCTATTATATTCAGAAGTAATAAGAAAATATATGGTCTAGGAGAATGTTCCAGAAAGATATCCAAGTATGATGAAGACCTGAAATAGCTTGAAGATAAAGAAAGAGAGGTAGAAGAATTGGAAGCACTGATTGTAAAGAAAGAAGGCAGAGGAAAAGGTAAGTATGAAGGAGTATTACCTATTAAATGTTTTTCATGTAGTAAAATAGGTCATTTTGCATCAAGATGTCCTGAAAGAGTTCCTAGAACTAATCCTAACAAGTCTAGATTCCAAAAGAAATGTTACTTTGCTGAAGAAGGAGTGACTGATGATGAGTCTGATAAGGATAATGGAAATGAAGATGAATGGGTTTTCATTGCTACCATTGAAAATACTCATGTGGCTACTGAATCTACTAAAGATGAGAAAGCTCTTGCAGCCCAATTTGAAGAAAAGGATGAGTGGTTTATTGAAAGTGGATGCTCACATCATATAAATAGTGATAAAAAAAAAATTTAAGTCTAGAGAAGTATGATGGTGGTATTGTAAGATTTGGAGACAACAATGCTGGTGTGATTTGTGGCAGAGGTTCTATTTTTTTTGGTGGTAAGGATAACACTGATGATGCTCTTTATGTTGAAGGCTTGAAGCACAATCTTTTAAGTGTTGGATAGATGGTGGGAAAACACTATGATCTAAAATACAAAGATGGAAGATGCAAGATACGTGGAATTTTTGGCAATATGATTGCTACAGGAAAATAGACAAAAGGTAGTATTTTTCACCTGAATACTACTAGTGGGACTTGTCTAATTGTTCAAATAGATGAAAGTTGGTTGTGGCATAGGAGACTGTGTCATGTAAATTTTGATAACATTGCCAAAGTCAGTTCCACTCAATCAGTAAGAGATCCACCTAAGTTAGTGAAGCCTGCTAACACAATTTGTAAGGAATGTTACATGGGTAAATAGACTAGAGTCTCCTTCCAGAGCAAACAATTTCATTCAAATGAATTTCTAGAGATGTTGCATACTGACCTCTATGGTCCCTCCAAAGTCAGAAGTATTCATGGAGAAAGGTATTTTATGTTAATTATTGATGATTACTCTAGAATGATATGGGTTTCCTTCTTAAGAGAAAAATGTGAAGCATTGGAAATTTTCAAAAGTTTCAAGGTTATGGAAGAAAATGAAAAAGGTTTGAAAATCAGGTGTCTGAGATCTAACAAATTTGGTGAGTTCACCTCTAGGGAGTTCAACTTTTTTTGTGAAGAACATGGAATTAGAAGACTATTATCTACTCCCTAAACCCCTCAACATAATGGAGTTGCAGAAAGAAAGAATAGAACAATTTTGGATGCTGCTAGAACAATGATGATAGAAGGAAATGTGCCCCAGAGCTATTGGAGTGAAGTTGTAAGCACTGGTGTGTACACTTTAAATTGGGTAAATGTTAATGGCAATTCTGGTAAGACCCCTTTTGATCTATGGTTTGGTTACAAGCCTACTGTTAAGTATTTCAATATCTTTGGAAGCAAATGTTATATCAAGAGAGATGATGATATAGGAAATTTTGATGCAAGAAGTGATGAAGGAATTTTTTTAGGTTACTCTACTAAAAGCAAGGCCTACCAATGCTATAACAGAAGAATGAGAAAGATGGTTGAGATTGAAAATCTCAAAGTTCACGAGGACTCTATCAAATGATCTAGATATTATGGATATGATACAGATGAGGACAACACAAACAAAGGGAAGAATGTTTAGACACAAAATCAAATTTAAATTGTGCCATATGTTCTAGTTGTTCCGGTAAAGCAACCTCAATTCATCTTGGTAAATCAAGTAAGTCAGGAAGCAAAGACAAGTGCAAGTGTAGATGGTAGATCAGAAGAATTAGAATTTTAAGAAGATTCCAAAACTCCAAGGTATGTAAAGCTAAACCATTCTAAAAGCCTAATTATAGGAGATAAGAATAAAGGAGTGAAAACTAGAAGAAAGATTGTAGAAGAGTACTGCCTGATCTCCAATATTGAACCTAAAAATGTCACTAAAGCCTGCCAAGATGAACACTAGATGGGAGCCATGAAGGAAGAGCTGACACAAATTGAAAAGAATGACACGTGGATATTGGTTCCTAGACCTAAAGACAAAAATGTGATTGGTACTAAATGGGTGTTTCAGAACAAGCTGAATGAATAAGGTGAAGTGGTCCAAAATAAAGAAATACTGGTATGTAAAGGGTATTCTTAGATCAAAGGTGTTGATTTTGAAGAAAATTTTTCCCTTGTTGCCAAAATCGAAGCTATTAGATTATTTCTTGCTTATGTTTTCATTCAAGGATTATAAATTCTATCAAATGGATGTGAAGTTAGCATTTCTGAATGGAGAACTAGAAGAAGAAGTATACATTGAACAACCAGATGGATTTTGGCTTACTGACAAGGAAGATATCATTTTCCACTTGAAGAAATCTCTATATGGACTCAAGAAAGCCCCCAGAGCCTGGTATGTTAGATTGGAAAAATACTTATTGAAGCTTGGATTCACTAAAGGTACTGTTGATAACAACTTATATTTCAAATTGGATCATGATAAAGAGTTAATTATAGAAGTCTTTATTGATGACATCATTTTTGGGGGAGATGAGAATCTATGTATGAAGTTTGCTGATGAGATGAAGGATGAATTTGAGATGAGTATGATTGGAGATATGGAGTTCTTTCTAGGATTGCAAGTGACCCAGTTAGACAAGGGGATATTCATATCTCAGTCCAAATATGTGAGAGAGCTACTGAAGAAATTTGGGATGGAAGATTCAAAGCTTGTTGGTACTCCCATGGTGACCAGATGTAAGCTAACACAGAATGATGATTATCCTAAGGCGAATCAAACTAGATAGAGGACAATGATCGGTGGATTTCTTTATTTAACCCAGACTAGACCAGATATTATGAATGTTGTATGTATGGTTGCCAGAATTCAGGATGATCCAAAAGAATCACATGTGACTGTTATTAAGAGAATCTTCAGATATCTAAAAGGAATAGTTGACTTTGTACTTTGGTATCCAAAGGATGATGATCTCACTTTAAGTGCATATACTGATGTGGATTGGGTCGATGATGTAGATGACAGAAAAATTACTAGTGGTGGTGCTTTCTTTCTAGGAAAGAAGCTAGTGTCCTAGTTGAGCAAGAAGTAGAATTCCATTTCTCTATCTACTGCTGAAGCAGAACATATTGTTGTTGCAAACAATTGTATTCAAGTAATATGGATGAAAAAAATGTTGAAAGATATCAAGGTGATATATGAAGAGCCTATTTCCATATGCTGTGACAATTCAAGTGCAATAAATATTTCAAAGAATCTAGTATTGCACTCTAATACTAAACATATATCAATCAAGTTTCACTTCTTGAGGGAGAAAGTGAATGAGAAATAAGTTAGATTGGAGTATGTACCTACCAAAGAATAGATTGTAGACATCTTTACTAAATAGTTACCAAAGGATACTTTTTAGTATCTCAGAGGAATGCTAGGGGTAATTACCCCTCCTGATAAGAACTAAGAGATTCATTACTTACATCAATTCATGAGCTACTTTGCTATATTATGATCCAAATTGATGTTTATGTGGCTACTACTTAGGGGGAGTAGTCAGATGTGTAGATATGTGGTTCAAAACATGTATATAGAAAGGTCATGGATACCTTTTCCATTGATGTCAAAGGGGGATAAGTTCAATGTGAAAAATCCTTTTAAAGGTTGAAGAGCAATTGAGGAGAAGAGTTAGAACCAAAGGGAAGCAAGTGTGTTGGGTTGATGGAATTTTTCACATCATGTGTTGCCATCAATGCCAAAGGGGGAGATTGTTGGATGTTTTGGATGTGTTGCTGATATGTGGTTGTCATTGATGTCAACACTATTATCATTTGGTGTATTAGAGGTTGTATATGTCGAGGATATTGTGAAAAATGAAAAAGAAAGTGTCCCAGGTTCCTAGTGGAACTCTGTAGGTCATGAAGGCGTCTTGTTCTTTACGTTGAAGTTCAACTACTATGGACTAAAGGGTTTATTCTTGAGAGTATCTAGATCATCTAGTAGAATTTTTAGAGGTCCACATATAGATTTGATCATGTTGTGGTATGAAAGTGTTTATGTGGTCTCTATTAGTGTTCCTGAGTGAATTTTGTGTGATTCTAGAAATCTCAGTTGTTGTGGATATTTCTCTATTGTTTCTTAGTGCTCTTGGATGTTTCTAGATCATGCTCTATCTTTGTGGTATGCCCACATTGATTGGTGTGCTTGTGGTTGGAATTTTTTCTTGCATATGTTTGGTTTTTCTTGTTCTTGGCCAACATGTTGGTGGTAGCGAGTTGTGGATCTTTGAGAAGGAATTAATTGAAGTCTTTTTGTGTTGGTGATATCAATTTGGGTTTCCACTATGTTGTGGCTGACCTTGGTGGATTCACATTAAAAAATTATTTGTAAATTTGGGCCGACATTGCAAATATGTTTTATTTTCTTGGCCGAATAAAGTTGTTGATGAAATCTCATGTAGCAGATATATAAGAGAGATTGTTTCATTAGTGTAATGTGTTGAGAGGGTGCTTTGTGTGTTGAGTGTGATCTTATGTGTGTATGTGTGAATATCATTCGATTGCAAAGTAGAGTGTGAAGAAGATCGAGAAAAATGTGAAGTATTTTGTGAAGGAGTTTTGTGTGCTTAATTGGAATTGTAATCGAGCTTGTGTAGAAGTTATTTTATTCTATATTTTTGGGTAGTGAGCTCCTTTTGTAATTGAGCAGTGAGCTCTAGGAAGTGTGCTTGAATGCATGTGCATTCCCCTTTATTGATTTCATTATACTTTTAACAGGGTATAATCTTGTGGACTAACATCCACTGTGGTTTTTCCCCTAACAAGATTTCCATGTAAAATTCCTAGTGTTCTCTATCTCTCTAATGTGTTAATTGCTTATGGTTAATTGCTTATTCATCAAATCTGAAAATAAGTAAAGTAAAGTTTGGAAAGTTTATTATTCTAAGACAACCGATTCACCCCCCCTCTTAGTTGTCTATCCTTGTTTTTCCAACACTGAGTCCATTCCTATGATAAAAAAAAAATTAGCACCATCAATCTACCTGTAATAGCCATTTTAGTCCATTTGCATTTTTCAAAATTCATTGAATCCTCAATCTAATCATGTAGGTTCATTGTAGGAAATCCTTAGACTACATATCCATCATCAACCTATCAATTTGAGTCCCTTAGATGTCATTTTAGGGATTTTTATCCAATTGGTTTAGGTAACTCACCCTAATCGTTATCACTCACACTTACTTAGGATTCTTATCTGTTCTAAGTTAGTAATATTTTGTAACCTTATCAATCTAATTCCATCTAGAGGTGGATTTGTGTCGTAATAATCATTCTTCATCATCCAATCCTATCGATATCATCCTGCATCATCTACTTAAGCTCTTGAATCTAGTTTGGAGCTAATCCTATTTATCCAATCCCATCAATCAATCCAAACCCAATCATATCCAATCAACAATCCATAATCATCCTATTGATCAACCAATCAATCAAATAATCCATCATCCTAGTGATCCTTTAGTTAATCATCTTCCAAGACATCATCACTTAAGTGTATCTTAGGGCTTAGCATCATCTTAGTCCCTTGGTCACTTAATTTTCATGCCCATTACCACATGATCATAGGCTAGAAAACTTATGGAACTACAATAGTCTCAAGGTAGTCAGCCACAAAACCCTCCTATCCAACCCCCTAATGGAGGATCCGAACACTCTAACACAAAAGTCCACCTGGTTATCCAACCTGAGTTGATTTTTGATGAATACCTCAGTGATCCAACTAATGCTCAAATGAAAAATCATCTCCTCATTGAGTGCGGGGATAAAATACTTGCTACATTGCTCATGAGTCATGCTCGACTGCCACCAGGGTTGATAGTGTAGACACTGAAATTTGGTCTAGGCCTGCAACTTCAATTTCATCATAATTCTTATAATCATTGCCATAATTAAATAATGTTAATTATTTAATTGTTTTCTAAAATCCTTTATCATCTATTAATTAAATAACTTTAATTTATTTAATTAAGTCATTTTAACCTTTATTCCTCTATTAATTAAATAACTTTAATTATTTAATTAATTCATTTTTTATCTTTATTCAATCATGATTAATTAAATAAATATTCTTTATTTAATTTATCATTATTACATTTTCAACTATAATTAAATAATCATTTAATTATTTAATTATTCATTTAGCCTTTTCTTCAGTCAATTAAATAAATATTATATATTTAATTTAATCTTCAAATTTCAAATGTTGAATAAATTAATAATTTAATTCATAAAAGAATTATACCCGACATATTCTTCTATAATTAGATACTCGCTTAGTTATCTAATTATTCATTACTGCTTAATTCGAGATCAAAATTAAATCAGATTGTTATCTCTTGATCTAATTTTTGTCTATTCCTGATGAAGAGACTTTCTGGGTAATCAGTTAGATATCTAGTGTTATTCTTCTGCATGCACACTTCTATTAATTAAATAACTTTATTTAATTCATTCATTCATTTGTGCATTCAAACAAATCATCTTGTTACATGCTAATCCTAAACTTTACATGCAAACTCTATTCTTCTGATTTTTGAACAGTCTCACTAAAGATTAAATTATTATTTAATTTAATCTCTCAACATTCACGTGTTGTAACTCGCACTAACTCAAACCTAATTTGAATGCATGTCATATCTTTTCAATCTCAATTGTCAATTTAACTTTCAATCTGAGCCTGACATTCGAACAATCAATTTTCTATAAATTGGCCATATCTTCATCATTGTTACTCCTCCCAAAATCTTATGAATTTTGAAAGCAATCTATTATCTGAATCTTTGATTTTTTGTTAAATCACTATCATAGGCTATACTTTCACAGAGAAATTTGAGGGAAATTATACTACAAACAAAAAAATGGAGAAGGACAATCGAGGTTATGCATGGAATTGTGTAGATATTTGGGGAGATGGTTCTATTATTTATGCATTTATACTTCCATTGTTCTTTGGTTTTATCTTAGTTTACATTATAGTTTAATTGCATGTTATTGCTTTGATCTTTCTTGTTTTAATGATGTTACATTGGTGAACCCGATGTGAAGACACGCTCTTTGCAAAAATCCATAGAAATTTTATTCCTTTTTGTAGGTATCATATGGTCAGATGCATTTGATGTGCAAAACGACACAATTGACACTATGAGCCGCATATGAAAAGTAACACATCTAATAAACCATGATGCATCTATGGCTTTCTGTGACACACTTGACTGGTAAAACCAGCAATGCATCTGCTACCTTGTGTGACACATCTGACTAGTGTAATTTCTGAGTCTGAAGTCTGAATTTGAAGTTTTCATTGTGCTTTTTATTATAACTAATTTTGAGTTTGCAGTGTGTTTTTTTAAGGAGCTAACATAGTGTTTATAGGATGTTGTATAGAAGACAAGTTTTTGATACCATTTTGCAAGATGATCAATGAAGACAAATTTGAAACTACTGATGAATTTTTTTGTAGGACGTGCATCAAAGACTATTTTGAAACAAATTGCTTGAGTAGATTAAATAATTGTCATTTGGGCTTAAAATTAACAATTGTCTACTATGTTTGGTGCATGAGCACAATCTATTAATTACCCAATTCAGTAATAAAAGTATCCTCTCCCCTTACGCATTCGTGTGATCTTGGGTGTAAGAGAAACTGTTATTGACTCTAGGACTGGGCCTATCTTGGTGGGAAAAGTACTCACCCCAAGATGACTCAAATCAACTGAATATTTTTAGCCAAGCTACTCCCGACCGATATATAAATGTAAATCCTAAGGGAAAGCCTACAATTGTAAGTGCAAATTTGTTATGCAGACAAGATCGTTGTATCTTTCCTCACGCATAGCCACCTGAATGAGTACCCAAATTAAAATCCATTATTTTAGTAAATCAAAAACCTTCTATTTGTTGGTACAAGAGGTCGAACCTCTGAAGTCGTCTCACATTAATGCAGTTCTTAGTAGAGATGAAAAGTATGTCATGGGAGTTTCATGGGCATTGAAGCTTGGATGCCTCATAGAAGTGAGTGTCATGGAGGGGAGCCAGTGGGGTCAAGATTCTAATCATCTTCTCTGAATAAGCGCAGCTGGGGAAACCCAAGTGAGAACTCAACATATATTGTCACTACCAGCCTTAGGATTGTACTTTTCTTCTAGAATTATACATGTTCATGTTCTTCAAACTTCAAATACATTATTTTCTAATTTTCTTTATTTGTCAAAACTTGATCACAAACAAAGTCAATCCAAACTATCATTTACTAGAAAACTACAACCATTTAATAGAAAACCACAATTGTCAAACAGAGTCACATTTGTTCACCACAAAAATGCATCTGTTAGCTAGATTTGCATCTATTTACTAGTTAGTCGCATCTGTCAAACTGAGTCTAATCATTTACTAGAAAAACTAAGTCACATTTGTTTACCAGTTAGCCGCATCTATTACTAGAGTCGTATCTACCAATTTTCAACACCGCATCTAATATCCCAAGTTCCATATGTTGAGGCTGCTAACATTGCTCATAATGGAAAACTACAATTGAAACCCTTTCTGATGCATCTGATTTGGTGAGTCACATCTGTAGTTTGGAATGAGGAAAATTCCCTATCATAGACCCAAACCTTTGTTTCCTAATGCACAGTCTAAGTCCGAAAATTGAATCTGACAAATCCTAAGTCGCATTTGATATAGTGAGTTGCATCTGTTTGATACAGAGTCACATTTTCCTATCATAAACCCTATTCACCAGTTTACGAGTAGACCACATCTGACATTAAGAACCACAATTGCTAATTTCTAAGAAATGTCTGTCATCATGCAATGCATTTTCCTGATTACCAGAAAACCAGAATTCACTCTCATAGACCAAAACCAAATAGTCATACCAGTCTCTGATCTATCCTTTCACAGTGATCCTTGGATAGAAACTAGAAAGTTTTCTCATACTTTGCATGATTGCATCCTTTAGGTATCATTTAGTCATAGCGATAGGAATCCTAGTTGAAAGTCTTACGTTCATCTTAGGAGTCTTTATTACCTTTAGATAGATCAAACTCTTAGGAAAGTCGCCATTTACAAATTTTAGAATAGGCCAAATTTCCATGATTTGGATAAACCCACACTTCAACGAACATTGTCATTGAACCTAGTCATTTGTCATCATATCTTTTGTCCTACATGTGAGTCCTTCTAGCTCATCAGTCTAGTTTGGGAGCTCACCTTATCTTTTGGTCCCAGTCCTACAAAGGTTCCTTGTCAAAACTAAATTGAAACTTGGGTTAAACTTTAGGTGGTTGGTAACCTCTTTTAGAATCTTCCAAAATTGATTACCTTAGAAGCTTTCTTAGACTTTTTCATATTTAGATATAGTCATCCTAGGATAACATCATTTTAGACACTCCTTATTTGCAAGAAAATACCAAAAAAAGTTGCATTCATTCCTTATAGCTAGAAAATCCCAAAGAAAACATAGATTAGATTCATACCATCCATAGACTTAGTTTTTCCATCACTTGCACTTTGAGCTTATCTTACATGGTTGAACAAAGGTCGACAAAGAAAGAAAAAGAACAAATGGCCTACCCAAATGAATTCATCAATCCATTCTCAAACCCCTTTCAAGGGACATCCTCATCGAGACCTCACAAATTGTTTTTAGAAAAATTCGTTACTAGAGACCCACAAGGACACATTATAGTGGAAGACATTTATGCTGCTACAGAAGACCCTGAGTTTACCTCCTTTGTAGATGACTATCTAGAAAATGATCCTCAACAATACTTAGCCAAATTGTTAGCAGAAGGTGCCAAGTTACCTCCTATATTTGACATCAATACCTTACAAACTACATCTACCCAAGGGACAAAAACGACAACTTCCAGTACCACTATACCTCAGGGAACTATAGCAATCCCATCTAGGTACCTACATAGAGTGCCTCAACAATACACACATCTCCATTTGGTACATCTAGCACAACACAGGGTCTAAATTTTACCATAGGGTTTTCATCGTCCAATCCCTTCGGTCCTCTTGTTGGGAACAAAAGATCCAAAATGATAGCTTCTACACCAAGTGTCAATGTCACTAGTACCATACCACATACAACTGCTATACTGAGCATTAACATCATTGGTACCATACCACAGATACCAGCTATACCAAGTGTCAATGTCACTAGTACTATACCACAGATTGGGGTCTCATAGATAGAAAACATACCCTCCTTTTAATATGGATGTTGACCCATCGCTTCACAAAACATCCACATTCCTAATCAACCAATGTCAAGTCACAACCCATTCACACAGATTCCGAGTCACAATCCATTTACGTAGATTTTGAATCAAAACCCATTCACACAAATTCCAAGTCAAAACCCATTCACTAGCATTCCAAACCAAAACCCACCTTACATCCCAACACTTAACCAAAATCTATCACAAAACATTGGATTTCAAAACACATACATAAACCCAAAAAATCTAACTAACACATCATTAACTCAAATTGACGTCCTACTAACACAAATGCAAGCCCTCCAAACATAGATGGATAACATGGTGGTGTCTAACAAACAATTTTTTTTAGCAAAGTACTTGTGCTCATTTCCCTTCAAAAAATCATTATACATGACACCTTTCTCACATGGGTATGTTATATCTAACTTGCCCAAGTACAATGGAAAGTGTATTCCAATCCAACATAAGGAAATTTTCCACGATGTGGATAGATGTTGCATACGACCCCACCTACCTTATGAGACTATTTTCGAGAAGCCTTATTGGAATTACATTGGAATGGTTTTTAGGGCTTCAATATGGCATAAAATTAGGGAGTGAACTGACTGAAAATTTTATCATCCATTTCTCCTTTAACATTGACAACGAGATCACCATAGCAACCTTGTGTCACACTACACAAGACAAAGGAGAAAAATTTATCACTTTCTTCTAGAGATGGAGAAGTATAGCCAGTCGATGTCCTATGGAAATACCTAAGAAATAGAAGGTCAATATATATATTCCAAGAAAACCTCAACTCAAAATTGAGAAGTGACTTGAGAGTACACTGTTGTACTACATTTTCTGAACTAGTGGAAAAGGGCCTTACACTAGAAAAAGGTCTCATAGAAAAAGGTGAAATCAAGGTACCCAACAAAAATCCAAATGTGCAAAACACCCCTAATGATAGAAACAATTTTTGGTCTCAAAACAAAAATGTTACCAATGATGGGGTCATTGATGCTAAAACCCTACGAGTAGGACTGATCACCACACTTAGAGGAAATAACCCCTCTACCAGTACACTCACTACCATCAATCAAACTCCCAACACTAGCCAAAACACCCAATGACCACAACAACAAAGGAGGTTTCCAAAATGTGAGTTCACTCCCTTAGGGGAACCAATAGAATCAGTCTTCAAACAATTGTTGCAACACAACCTCATATAGCTGCTAGAGCCAAGATAATACGATCTAGGACAATTTAAACCTTTTTGGTGGGATGAAAACTCCTTTTGTTATTTCCATTGGACTAAGGGACATACTATACAAAATTTCTAACAACTAAAGAACATCATACATGATCTTGTCAAGAACAAAACTATTGAGGTTAGTGGATAGAAACAAACAACTTTGAACACTAATCACAAGGTATTTTCTAATCCATTACATGACCATGGGAAAGGAAAAACCCTTAGTTAGGGAAACAAGACCAATACTTCAACCAACTATGCTAATTTCAAGCATGATTATAGTGGAAAAATCATAAATCACCTTCAAGTCGCCGATGAGAATGTCAACACGATTACCATAAAAAAAACACTTGAGTGTGCTATCAACACTTGTCGTGCCAAGATAACCATCCAGGGACCTCCATCACAACAACCACAACAGACTTCCAAGTATCAGTATAACTTACTCGACTAGTTGGGGAAGACCCCAACACAAATCTCTATCTTGGAACTGTTGCGTATCTCACTTGATCATTGATCTATTCTAGAAAAGGCTTTACAAAGCACAACCATCCATAAGGACCTTGATGTCAATTGTTTCCAAGAGATGGTAGGATACCTAACCAACAATCATCATGCTACCTTCTCTAAACAAGAATATGCAACTGAGAAGATAAACCATAACAACCCTTTGCACCTTGAATTCCTTGTTGATAAAATGAAAGTTAGACGAGTCTTGGTAGATGGAGGAGTAGGGTTGAATCTTTTCACCTTAAAACTAGTTAAGGAATTAGGCTTCTCAAAGGTGTGTGTGGACACAACTAAAATCATTGTCATTAAGGCTTACGATGATGAAAAATGAAAATCAAAGGGAGTTGTAACCCTCCCCATCATAATTTTTCCTACAGTTATGGATACAAACTTCCAAGTCTTGGATATTTTCCTCCCCTATAACCTTGTGCTAGGGAGACCATGGATTCATGATATGAAGGCAATTCCTTCCACGTACCATCAATGTCTTAAATTCCCCTACAATGGCACTGAGATTACAATAGATGGTGACCCAGATCCTTTCCAATATTGCACTAACCTACGAGGGATAACCCAATGCCAGGTGCCTGTAAACTAAGAAGCTTCATCATCCAGTTCATCTCACTATTTCTATCCATCAACTCTTAGAAAAACATCCACTTCACAATCATTTCCTTCCACTCCTAAGGTCGAGATCCAAGATAAGGGTTATGGAGAATATCACATGAAAGTATCTTATTGTGTTAGCCACTTGGTTCCTCTAAAATCATATGGTTTACCTACAACAGATAGGAGAATATTAGTGGTCACCATACACATCCCTCCCATAATGACCTTTACAAAATGGGGAGAGTTAAGTAAGGAAGCCATAAACGAAGAAGACGTGACCTTCTAGTTATACAAAGAAGAAAATGAAGAACCTCCTCTACTTTCTCAGATACCTACATATCAATATGGAAAAGGTTTCATGATGATCCAGAGAAAAGGATATAATGGACATAGCAAGTTAGGATTACATCAAAATGAGAGGACTAAACCTATCATTGTTTCTAAATGGCCGAATGGCCTAGGGCTTGGGTTTAAACTGCTCCAGATTGACATTTCTGGTACCACGTCACCTTTACTTGAGGAAGTAAGTGCTTCTAAAGTTATCGATACATCCAATGAGCCATCTAACCAACCCTACTATGATTCCCCTGACTCTAACGAATATGAGTGGGATTCCCTATCCTCCACTTTTGTCATGGACCTTGATAAACTATTTGGAGAACTTGACCAAATACTTAAATCCTTGCAAAATCCATCCAGTTCCCATCCAAAAACATCTTTGAAAAAAGAGGAATGAATTAAATATTATTATTAGGAATCCCTTGATCCTACCTCTTGGGAACCTAACAAACCCACTCATGATAACCAAACCTTGGCAATAGGCCCACCTCAAAATCTTCCTATGCCCAAGAAAAAGAACAAAGAGGATTTGGTAAGAAACCTTTGTGACTATGTCAACAACTTGGAATTTACCTTGACACCTATGAAATTTGACACCTTTGATGATGACATGCCCTTAGTATATCCCCAACTTATCGAATGGGAATGAACAAGACACTCCCATCTTAGAAATCTTTGAGAATGACGAAGCAATAGCTGAGTTCCTAGGACTGCAACAAGGCATACCTAGTGGTGACCATAAGGAAATGTTTACCATAGAATTGGATAACATGGAATATTTTGGGGAATTTTTTCAACCCTCTAGTCAGAAAAATAAGAGAAAAAATGAAAAAAATAAAAATGACAAGTCCCTATGTGAAAACTGAAAGGTGCCTTTGGACGATGAAAAAGAAAAAAGAAAGCATGCATCCGAGGGTGAAAACCTATTTGAGGCACCCAAGGATGGAGGTTTGAACATTATCCCCATTGCTCAGGAAAATTCACCCATGTTAGTCGAAGAATCTGTGGAAATCAAAATAGGCATTGAAGAGAATCCTTGGCTAGTCTATTTTGCAGCATGTTTGACAGAAACAAAGAAGCCTGAATTCCATAACTTCTTTACACAAAGACAAATCAAATTTGCATGGTCATATGTCGATATTCCTTGATTGGATCCTCAACTGGTATTACGTCATTTTCCATTACAACCAAATGTTACACCCATGAAACAAAAATTAAGAAAAATGCACCCACAAATTTCCCTATTAGTCAAGGGTGAACTAAAGAAATTGTTGGATGTTAGATTTATCAAATCAATTGACTATGAAGAATGGATTTCCAATCTTGTACTAGTGACAAAACCAATAGGGGGCATTCACATCTGTACAGAATTCAAAGATATAAACAAAGCATGTCCTAAAGATTACTTTCCTCTGTCGAATATTGGTATGATTGTGGACATGGCAACAGGTTATGAAATGTTATCCCTTATGGATGGTTTCTTGGGATATAATCAGATTAGAATCACAACTAAAGACCAACCTAAGACTACTTTCACTTGCCCATGGGGAACCTATTGTTGGAACGCCATGCCCTTTGGACTTAAAAATGCTAAAGCAACATTTCAATGAGCAATGACAACTATTTTCCATGACCTCATACACACTCTCATGGAAGACTATGTAGACGATTTGATAGCTAAATCATTGACACGGGTTAATCATTTACAGGTCTTAGATAAGATTTTTCAAAGGTTAGAAGAATACAAAGTGAGGTTAAATCCAAAGAAATGTGCATTTGGCATAAAATCAGGAAAAAAATTAGGATTCATCATTTTTAGATGAGGTACTAAAGTGGACCTAACAAAAGTAAAAGCTATAATGGACATGCCTCCTCCAACCAATATAATTCAATTAAGGACACTACAAGGGAGACTGCAGTCTATTAGACGGTTCATTATGTAGTTAGTAGATAAAACACATCCCTTCCAACATCTACTTAGAAAAGGAGTACCATTTCTATGGACAGGTAAATTCCAAGAGGCTTTTGACTAATCAAAGATTACCTATTCACACCACTAGTCTTAATGCCACCTATTGAGGGACGACCATTGATTTTCTACATTTCAACAACCACATCCACACTAGGAGCCTTGCTTGCCCAAATTTGATAATGAGGGTCATGAAAGGGTAGTTTACTATATCAGCCACACTTTGGTAGGTTATGAGCTAAATTATAGTACCATCGAACATGTATGTCTTGCAGTACTTTTTTCTACTCAAAAACTTAGGCACTACATGTTAAACCACCAAACGATGTTGGTCGTGAAGATAGTGATGGAGTTCCTAAAATTCTAAGGAATTTTCCATTCCCCATGGGCTTAGTCTTCTTGTTAAAACCTTGTCCTCATGAATGAGTAGGGTTTTGCTTGTGAAAGCCTTCAAGTGTTCCAATCGGTTGACTAGCCATACTAGTCTATCACCCCTTAAGTTATCTTTTGAGCCATAGTGCACATCTATTTACTGGCCCCTTTGGTTAGAAGCATCAGTCACTAGTTTTCTCATCAACCTTATTCTTTTCCTAAGGTAGGGTCTTAATTTTCCCCAATGACTTAAGCTTAAGTTGTCAGCCTACGCAGCTCATGTCTAACAATGACCCTTTATTAAATGGTAACATTGTACTACACATAGGTTTTGGGATCCGAAGCTGTGGGAGGAGATCCTGACCATACCTCGCCAGCTCATGGGTGATAAATGTTGACTTGTTAATGTTGGAAACAAGCAACACTAAGAGGGGAGTGAATCAGTGTTCTGCAAAAAATAACTTTATTATTCTGATCATTAACCTACTTTAAGCATTCAACCAAAAGATATATGAATAAATAGAAATCAAATAACCACAACACCATAACACAAGGATTTTTACATGGAAACCCTATTAGGGGAAAAACCATGGTGGATGGCCAATCCACTATATAATTTGAGTATACTCAAAAAGAAGTTTACAATATGGGAATGCACTTGCATTCAAGCTCGTTGCCTAGAGCTCACAACTCAAAATAGGAAGACACACTTCCTTACAAAGATTTGGATTATATCCAAGAGAATGAACTAAAAGAATAGCATCTACAAATGCTTGATTAAAATTACAATTAGGATCAGTTGTTGATCTTCTATCTTTTAGAATGATATTGAACTTCTACTCTGCTTTGCTCCGACTCACACAACAAAATATTTATGCACAAGTGAAACTGTGCATAGAATGGCTCTAACACACTTTTGATATTCACAATACAAATCAACACACCACACATACATCACATAAATATATAATAGATCATACATATATATCTGCGACTACCAATTTAATCGCAACAAGTCAGCTTCAATAATACTTAAAAATATTAGCAACTATCAGCTCAAATCTTAAGAATTATTCAATGTACATCCACAACGGTTGTCCACAACTTAGCTCAGACCCAAATCAAGATGATCGAACACAAAAATATTTGAATAATCATTCCTTGAATGTTTGCAACACATTATATCAATTGAGTCGGCCCCAAAATACTGATAAACAAAAAATATCAACTAGATCTCCAAATTTGCACATGACTTGGTACGAGGCACTAAGATTTTCGGATAACACAAGAAATATACTGATTAACCTTTTATGAGATCCACAACTCAAAATAACAACTAGAAATTTGTACCTGAATCGATGATCACCAAACTGTCGGATGCTTTGTTCTTCCTGACTGTCCTCAATCTAACTGTCGGTGTGAGCAAGTGGTGTCATGTGGATCCTATTACCGACTATGTTTTCCATCAATGACAACACCAAAGCATAAATGCAATGTCTCTTTCCAACAATCTCCCCCTTTGGCATTGATGGCAACACTTAAAGAAAAATGATTGTCGGATCAAAAACCAATAAGCATTACACTGCCACTTCAAAACTTCTAAAAGAAACTTCAATCTCAGCTCATAAAACAAATCCCCCTAAGATAAATACACATTTTTCACTGTACACTTCTCCCCCTTTAACATCAATGGAAAAAACTAGGGAAACTGAAACAAAATTCCAAAATTGTATAGGCATGAACTTGTAACTTACAAAATTTTGAAAAAATCTGCAAAGTCTTGCCTCAACACTCTTAAATTTTCATCGCAAACCTTCTTGAGACTCTCCAAAATTGTTATGTGACCACACATTAAGTAATATTAAGCTTCTATAGATTCTAGGTTCTCTGGGTCACTAACTGCCACAACAACTTTCGCTTCCTTCAAAGCACTCACCATTATCTCAATCTTCAGAAAAATTAGTCCTCTGAGTTCACTTACTCTCTCAACAATCTTTCCATTTTCATTCTTCAAGAATCTTATTTTTTCAAGTAGAGAAGTTACTTGACCTTCTTGCTGAGCAACATCACTAGCTAATGGATCAAAAATATCATAAATGATAGCCAATTGATTTTTAAGATCCTTCACCTTTTTCTCATTACCTTCAGTAAACTTGGATAAAACCAAACATGCCTTATAGGCCTTTCCAACTTTAGATATAGAACCTTGAGTGTTCTTCATGTAGGTGGCTAACAAATTATTATCCTTTGCAATCACTTTCTTCAACCAACTAAGTCTTTTATCATTAAACTCTTTTTGTACTTTATCCTCAATAAATTTCTCAAGAGACTCAAATTGAGTACTTACAACATTTATGAGCTTCTTTAGCTCACCAAAAGAGGAACTAGATGGATCCATGACATGAACAGGCATTAATTTCTATAGAACTCCAGATGCAAGGCTTAGCAATTCACTATCCTCTATGTGAGACTTTAGAATCTTCTCACTGTCCTTAGCTTGAGCAATTGATGTGACCTTCATCATCTGAATTGGGAACAAAGTGGATAGATTAATTGAGCTCTCATCCAATTTAGGATCAAAATCTTCCCAGTGCTCCATCAGAGATCTCTTCACTGCCTTGTCAGTGTCTCTCACCTCTACTATAATTTCCTTAACTTGAACTTTTTCTTCTTTAGCCTTGGGTTCTTTAGAGATTGTTTCTGGATTGCTTTTAGGTACTTCAAACTCTTCATTTTGCACCTACTTCTCCTCAGCTAATACCACCTTAGGAACTTTAGTTTCCATAGGTGCCTCTGTATTTTCCACATTAGGAGGAATCTGAAAATCCTTAGCATTTACATTCACTTCCTCATTTTATGGAACTTTTTCAGTATTCATTTCCTCAACATTAATCTTATTCTTTGACAAAAACTCTTCTAGAATCACCTTGGTTTCACAAACAATAGCATCAGTTTCACCAATCATGAGTTTATTCACCATTTTCTTGCTCTTAAATTCCTTTTTATCTTTTTCAAGGACTGAATTCATCTCCTCAATTGACATTTCTGGACATAAATCTACAAGAATTCTCTTCCTCAGATTCTCTTCTTCTATTCTAGCACTTAATCTTCTCGACTCCAAAATATCATACAGATTCTTTGGTAAGCCAGACATAATCTCAACAAGAACTTTATTGAAAATGTTTATATGTTCTTGTTCTTTTATACTTCTTCCTTTTACCAAAAGGTTTGTCTTGAGTTGGCTTTACTGCAGGAGTGGATAAGCATGGGGAAATCCTTGTAGATCTAGTGCGGGCAGAAGATGCTCCTAGACTAGCAGACTTTGTTTTTGCTTTCTTTGCTTCATCCTCTTCTCTCTTCCTTCTTACTTCTTTCAATTTATCTATAGCTATGCCCAAATTTTATGCAAAAACCTTATACCTCTTTCCTTACTCTTCTGATTATCACCAATTTTTTCAACTCCTCATGAACCTACATACTTTTTCTCTACATAATTTCCAAACCTCTCTTCTCCTTGATCCAAAGGTGAACTCAGCAAGTGTTATGCATACATCTTCAAGATTTTCTCCTCTACTTCATATCCCATAGGCATGATCCATATTGTTCTGGGATTAGCAGCTTCCATATGGCATTGATCAATATCCACCATGAAGCAAATAGTATCTTTGTATTGTTCTACAATTGAGGTGGGAATTTTTTCCCTATCATGCATCATATTCTGGAAATTTTTGAAGTGCCCCTAGAGGGTAGTATCTCTGACCCGACGATCACCAACTCCAAACAACATGTTCCTTATCTAAACAACTACAGGCTCATCATTTTTCCAATTTACTTTTCCAACACCCAGATGCTCATCCATGAAATAGAAAAACAAACATAATAGCAGCTTACCATATTTGAAAGTATTCTTCTTATATTTCTTGATTTTACTTAGATTCTCCATCAACTGACTTCTAAGTAGCTCGCATAAGTCATTCTGCATTTTGTTTTACCATTTCATAGGCTACATAGATGGTTGAACCATATACAAAATTATCCCAGCTAGAATTGTATATCTTGTATCCAATGACCATTGATGCAAACTTTACATCTACTTCATCAATATCTTCTATTATCATTGCCCTTTTGTACCATTGCACACCTGTTACCTCAGTAACCTTCTCATTCTTCACGGATTTCAAGACTAGAAGTCTACCAGTGGAATTCAAACCCATGATTGCACATATAGCCTCTTTTGTGATTTTGAAAGGTATATTTAGCCACATGAACTCGACATGAACACAACTCAAAATGTATCTAACCCATTTGCTTTCCTCAAATATAAGAAATTTTGCAAACTATGTGTACTTATCTTCTAGGGTTTGGTATTCTAGTTTGATAGTGAATTCACCTCCAAGTATATGGCTTGAATACAAATTCATTATTTGAGAGGTGCCCAAATCTTCAATGCTAGCAGGAATATAAGCCCTAATATCCTCAGTGTGTAAAACTATGTACGACATAGATGAAAACGCATTGAGGGGCTCGATATCAATAGACTTGTAGGGATTCCATTTGAATTTAAGACATGGTTTGTCCTTGACTTCAACTACCATAGGAGTGGCCATGATTGATGTAGACACTTAAAAATGACCTAGGCCTGCAATCTCTATTTTTACCATCTTTCATCCTAGCATAATTAAGACATTTGATTATGTCCTTGGTCCACATTCGACTATTAATTAAATAATTTATAATTGTTTAATTAATTCATGTTCTTTTATTCTTCATGATTATTAAATAAATAAATTTTATTTATTTATTAAATATGTCATTAATTGTCTAAGTCTTCCTATAATTAAATAAATTTCTAAATTTGTTTAATTATCTTTATTCATTAATTCTTCCCGATTATTAAATAAATGAATTTCATTTATTTATTTAATATGTCACTAATCCTCATAATTAAATGAATTTATGGATTTATTTAATTAATTAGTCTTATTTGCTAAATTAAATAATTAAATTTAATTATTTAATTGTCAAAATTAATGTTCCTCTCATTTTAAATAAACGAAATTATTTAAAATGTCATCACTTTCTTAAGTGTCGGTCCATTTTGGTAAATAATCTGAAAAAGATTATTTATTGTCTCACAAAATCATTATTTTGAATTAATTTAATTCAAAATAGTAACTAATCTTCCAAAAATCAAGTAATCGGGCAGATTCTTGATTTTCCAAATTTGATCTTCAGTCCAACTCTTATCTTCTTGATTTTCCGAATCTCACAAATCAGGCAGTCTTTATCTTCTTGATTTTTGAAAATCTTTATTTTCTAATTAATTTATCTCATTTATTCTCCATCGCCGATTCAATTCTCTGAGATGACATCTTGACCGCTTGATTAATGATTTTTCCCTAACCCTAATTAGGGATTATCGGATTTAATCTGGGCCTCTCATTTTAGGTCTTAGTCAGAAGTCAATCTCGTCCATCCATTCAAAATGGCATTTTCTATAAAATGCTATTTTGCTCTCATTTCTACATTACGCACATAGATTACAATATTCTGGCATATTAACACTTAAATTAATTTGGCATTTTAGAGTCATTTTGTCATAGACATAGGCATAAGCATTTAGGTTCAAATCCTTCAAAGCTTGGTGTAGGACTTAGACTTTTATTTAAGATTGCTCGCATGACAAATCTAAGGGCAACACATCAACTAGCAAGCTAGAAGGTGTTACAAAAGTGAATCATGGAAGCCTCAATGGTTTACAGGTATAATTGTGCGTTGTTTTCGTTTCCATTGTGTTTTGTAATTACTTTGGGTTTTTACTATCTTCATTGATTTGCTAACCTTGAATCAAAACCTAAAAGAAATCCTCAGTTACATTGGTGAACCCGACATTTTGTAGAAAAAATTGTGTGTTTTCTTGTTTGTTTTTATTGTTTTGTAAGTTACAGCCAAGAAGTCATATGAAATCCCGTCACCTTCTTTTGAGCACAGAAAAATGGACGAATAAAATATTTTAAAACGTTTTCTGGGTTTTGTAGATTTCAGTCTCCTATTTCCAGAAATTCAAATGATTTCAAATTTCGTTAAGATTTGAGAAAGTTATGGTTATTTTAGTGATCTCTGTTTTTTTTAATTTAGCTTTTAAAACCTGTGTTTTCTTTTGCCTATAACATTTTTTTGTACAGAATCTTGAAAAATACTTTATGGGTTTTGAAGGTTTGCTTTTCAGCTTTCCATAGATATCTACGCTTTAAAACTTCATTAAGTTTTGAGAAAGTTATTGTTGTTTTAATTTGCTGTTGTCATTAAATTTTTATTTATTTTTGGTTACTAATCTTTGTTGGCAGCATTTGGCGGTTACTTTTCCTGGGTCAAAGGAAAAATTTAAACTCCTAACTTGTGGTTTGCAGGTTTGAATGCCGAAGAATGAAAAATAAACATTGTGCTTGTGTTTTTCTTAGATTAGTACACACTTACTTTCAGTGCAATTAAAAAGAACAATGTCTTCTAATTTGTATGAGTGTGTTTGAAAATGGTAGGTGAGTATGCTCTCACCTTGTGAAAACTCGGTGATCAGAAAATCAGACCCATTTTTATCTATTTTTAACCCCACGATTTGGTATATCAAAGTATCCTCTCCCCTTGCGCTTTTAGGCGATCTTGGGTATAAGAGAAACAGTTACCAACTCTAGAAATTGGGTCTGCCTGGGGATTTCATCACCCCAACGTGACTCAAACCGGCAACAGAGCTAAGGCCAAGCTACCCCCGACCGGTATATAAATGTGAATCTTAAGGGAAAACCTAAGATTACGAGTGCGGATGTGTCATACGGACAGAGTAGTACTCCCATAAACCATGTTGAGCTTAACCTATTCAGGCTGGAGTGCCACCTAAATTGGTGATTAATCTCTTACCCCATGTATGGCCACTTGAACGGGGGTCCCAAACTAAAAACCTTTGTGTAGTAAGCCAAAAACCTTCTATTTGCTAGCGCAACACTGGTCAATGTGAAAGCATCCACACTTTCACAGTTTGTAGTAGAGGTGATCAATTTGCCATGGGAGTTTCATGGGGGTTGGAAGCTTGGTTGGCCTGAGAAGAGAGTGCATTGTAAGGGGGAGCCCGTGCAGGAAAGCTTCTGAATTCACACGCTACAGATATGCGGTTGGGGAAACCCACGTGGAATCTAGCGAATATTGTCCTGGCCTAACCTAGGATTGTGCTTATCTGATGTGTGCTTGTTTACACTAAAACATCATGTTTTTCAAGTGTTTTCTGGATTTTCAAACAATATACACAACAGTCACAAATCTGGACACAAACAATCGACCTTAGACAACTTAGAATTTTCAACAAAACACCAAAACAGTTTCAGTCCTCATTTTGAACTTAGACTTTGCATTGTCCATCATAGTCCTCATTTGGCATCTAGACTTGGCATTGGTCATTTTCCTTAGTCAACATCTTCATGGTCACCTTGGCATTTGGCATCCTTTCTTGACAATTTTATCACCTTGCATTAGTCATTTCCCTTGGATAAACGTCATTATCACTTTGCATTTAACAACATCATGACATCCACCACCTTGTCTTCCCTTCACCAACATATTGATAGGCTTGCTAGTAAAATTGACTACCAATTACTCTGTAGAGGTCAATACCAACAAGCCTTAGACCTTAGGAGACAATTTCTCCAAACCGACAATCAATGTCCTTCGTACCAACAATCCATGAGTCCTAGTCCTCCGTCCATCTACCCTCACTACCAAAATTCACTTAATACCATTCATGACATTAGTCCACAACAAACATCCATTACTCACCCTTATCCTAACTTTGACAAGGGAAACCAACTGTCCACTAGTCCATTCCAAACCTCCTCGTCATATTCTGGCCCTTCACCTATCAATCCTGTCAATGTCTACATGCCCTATCAACCATCTACCAACTCATGTCAAGTCCCCACATCATACCATATCAATCCAGTCCAAGTCTCCACGTCCTATTTTAGTCAACCTTACACTCATCCAGTCCAAGACTCCATGGCATATCCGGTTGAAGTCCCCATGTCACATCCTATACTATCACATCCTAATCCAATCCAAGACTCCATGTCATATCCAGTCCAAGTCTCCACATCATACCCTTGTCCTTCACATACTAGTCCAATGCAAGTACCCATGTCATATCCTAGTCCTTCACATACTAGTCCAGTCCAAGTCCCCACGTCCTATCCTAGTCCTTTGTCCATTAATCCTTTTCAAGTCACCCCCTCACAAGCCACATCTAGTCATGAAAATTCTATCATAGTCCAAAGTCACATCCCATCGTCTACACTTGAGGATACATGTCAAACAAAAGCCCAAAGCATAACCTTATAATGTCACCCTCATGTCAAGAACAAGGTAGTCCATCCCATGACCCTATCTTAAACTCCATTCAAGGATTCCTTCAAGACAATCATGACATCCAAAGTACACCTACCACTGACCAAGAAGTCCAAATCCATGACAACCCCATCTTCGACCAAGACCCTACCATTGACCAAGAAATCTAAAATGATCCACTCCTTGACCTTTATGCCATTCATGATCAAACACTTGCCGACCCTATAAAGGCCTCAACTATTGACACTTCCCATGATGAGACACTTTCCTCCATGGGACACATAGGCGATATTCCTCCAAAACAAGAATCTTCCACTACGGACATGCCTGCATATGATCAAGTTATAGCTAAAATCATTGGACTCTATGACACTAAACATAATGATAGCTTCGACATTGCCTTGGAAGCACCAACAGAATCATCTGAACCTGACATGTCACACGATCAGACCAAAGATATCAGTCAGGAATATGTCCAACATGACAATGAAGCTAAGACACTTTATCAACTAGGGTCATCTATCTTTTTCAGAGCAGGCTTTCTTGTAGACGAAAATATTACAAGTGACAGTATCCACATACCTAATGATGGATTAGCATCTTGCTTTCAAAACAACAAATACGCCATCACAAATAGAATTTTTCAAAGCATGCAATATCAAGGCAAAGGACTAGGCATACACGAGCAAGGAATTCTAGAACCAATACAGCTTCAAGAAAATTACAGACATCAAGGTCTTGGCTATTCCTCAGACAACAAATCAAACAATGTCAGTGGTACCTCCTTGATACTGGGGGAAACTTTGTCAAATACAAACGTCAAAATGGAGTTCATGAGAAATCCTTGTCATAAGCTTGTTGCCAACACCCCCTCCACCCACACCATGAACCGTCATTCCATCATAAATAAACCTTCCCTTTGGAACCAACAAAAACATAAGTCTTACAAGTCAAAAGATCAAAATCAAATGTCAAAGGCCATTGAATCAAACAAAAGGACAAGTGGACAAATGAAATTAAAATGGATCCCAAAGAAAGATGGATCGAACAAAGACACCTAATCAAATACAAAAGTCAATCACAATGTGGAGCCACAATACAAGAGGACTCCCACATATAACACATGTCCAACTCCATCAAAATGGTCATCAAGCAAGGCATATAAAAGTGTTGGTTCCAAACACCATCCCTCCAAAATCCATCACCCACCATCCCAATTTTGGAAAATAAAAACTCATTCATCCAAACATCCAAACAATCTTTTCACGTCTACCATCATTCGTCATAACCCTACATCTTGTCTAAAGTCTAAAAATCCCACGTCACACATCTGACACATCTTGGCAGCAACTCTTTACCGCAAGGACTCTCATGGCACTCTATCGCAATGTACGTATTCTAATAAGGTAAACTCTAGTATCAAAAAGGATCACAATGGCATCGATCATAAAAAGTCCTAAAAAAAGACCAAAAAAATTAGAAAATTTTCCTGAAGAAAAACACAAAAACATCCAAATCAATGTCAAAATCCTAAAAATGGAGTCAAAGTCAGTCATGTCAGTCAACCCATGTTATTGTCGAACTACGTTGTCTCTGCGCATTTGCTATGTAGGCAAAACCATCAGTCGATGAGTCCCTGAGACATTAGGTCAGTCCTTTTAGCTTTGTCCAAATAAAATCATGGCATTTATCACAATCATCACATCGATCAAATAAGTTAGACATAGTCAAATTTAGACACAAGATAGTCATTTGAAATGTCAATGTCAAAATTGGTCAAAATCAGATAGCACAGTCCAATCAATCATACAGTCAACATCAGTCAACTTGCCAAAACATATTAGGCAAAACAATGTGAATCTCATCACTCTTTGGTCCTCATCATGATGTGTCCTTCTTGGAGTTAGACCTCCTCAAAATGTCCTTTGCCTTTTTCAGGATGTGTCCTTCCTGACAATAGGCCCTGTCAAACTGTCAACATTGTCAAATTGGAAAAACTCTTAAACTGTCAAACTATCAAACCGACAAAAAATCAATCTTTGGCAAACAAACATTGGAAAACAAAATAAAATGGTTGTTAATATTTCTGGCCTATCTTGTCTTATCTTTTGACTATCTTGGCTATTTTGTCTTATATTTTTACTGTCTTGTCTTTTTGGTCATGTTACTAGCTACCTCAAGGATGTCCCATGAAGGATTTAGAGGTGCGATGACGTCTCCTAGCCTATTATATTTTCTTTGACTAATGTCTTTGGATTGTCTTGACAAAAAGACTGGGGCAATTTCACCCTTAGTATGAGTTAAGACATTCCTTGTTTGTGACTGTCTGTTTTTCAAGTGGATGACCTTGCACACCTTGGTCTACGTCATATCATGGTGTTTGTTATTCATTTGTGTCATTTTTACCGCCCAATGATGATTAAGAGCAATAAATATTAAAGTCCTATGGTAATGTTTTGAAGGATTTGGTCTAGGAACTAACATGCATCTCCTTCTGTCTTGTCATCTTCTCTCATATCATATAGGCATTGCATCCATATCATCACCCATATCTTTTGCACTAACATTTCTTTGTCTCTTCATATTCTAGTCTTCTTATTAATTTCGAGAGCACACCCATGTTCTTGGAACCCGTCTTTCCTCTCGAGGGGGCATACCGCTACCCTCCTCGTCATTCTTTCTCATCCTATTTTGCACTAGGGCATATTTTTGACTTATTTTCTTTGTCACAATGCGATATGCTACATTATGACAAAGAGGGGCAAAATGTAGACACTTAAAAATGACCTAGGCCTGCAATCTCTATTTTTACCATCTTTCATCCTAGCATAATTAAGACATTTGATTATGTCCTTGGTCCACATTCGACTATTAATTAAATAATTTATGATTGTTTAATTAATTCATGTTCTTTTATTCTTCATGATTATTAAATAAATAATTTTAATTTATTTATTAAATACGTCATTAATTGTCTAAGTCATCCTCTAATTAAATAAATTTCTAAATTTGTTTAATTATCTTTATTCATTAATTCTTCCCGATTTTTAAATAAATGAATTTCATTTATTTACTTAATGTCACTAATCCTCATAATTAAATGAATTTATGGATTTAGTTAATTAATTAGTCTTATTTGCTAAATTAAATAATTTAATTTAATTATTTAATTGTCAAAATTAATATTCCTCTCATTTTAAATAAATGAAATTATTTAAAATGTTATCACTTTCTTACATGTCAGTCCATTTTGGTAAATAATCTGAAAAAGATTATTTATCGTCTCACAAAATCATTATTTTGAATTAATTTAATTCAAAATAGTAACTAATCTTCCAAAAATCAAGTAATCGGGTAGATTCTTGATTTTCCAAATTTGATCTTCAGTCCAACTCTTATCTTCTTGATTTTTTGAATCTCACAAATCAGGCAGTCTTTATCTTCTTGATTTTTGAAAATCTTTATTTTCTAATTAATTTATCTCATTTATTCTCCACCGCTGATTCGATTCTTTGAGATGACATCTTGACCGCTCGATTAATTATTTTGCCCTAACCCTAATTAGGGATTATCGGATTTAATTTGGGCCTCTCATTTTAGGTCTTAGTCAGAAGTCAATCTCATCCGTCCATTCAAAATGATATTTTCTATAAAATGCCATTTTCCTCTCAATTTTCGATGACACACACGCATTTTATAAGTAGACGTATTATAGGCATTGCATACTTACTCACTTGCACACTTAGGCTTCTCATTGAAATTATTGTCTTTATTTGATCAAGTCTTAACATGTTTAGGCATTGGCAATCATAGTCATAGGCATAGGCATTAGGCATATCTAAAATCCTTCAAAGCTTGGTGTAGGACATAGACATCTATTTGCAGATTGCTCGTGCAACAAATCTGAGGGCAAAGTATCATCCAGCAAGTAAGAAGGTACTATGGAGGTAATCATGGAGAATTCAATTCACAGGTATAACTATTTAATTGTTTAATTTCCTTTGTACTCGATAGGTCTTTGGGTTTCTCTGCCATTCATTGATTTATTGCTAACACACTCCTATTCAAACCTAAAAGAAATCCTTAGTTACAATTGAAAATTCACAAATTTACTGGTTTTTCAATAAATACCTTTTCGTCAGATCGAAGTCCGATCACAAATTCTCCTTCACACTTTTGAATCTCTCCACAATTCGGCAAGGTTCACTCCAGGGCTCTCCAAACTTCTTTTCTTCAAAATGAAAAGTGACAAATGAAGGATAAAATTTGCTTTCTATCATTTGCACAACTAACCATTTCATCATAATAAATGCTTTTACCCTAGTTCATTTGGTTACTCTGTTTTTATTCATTAAGACATAATTCTTCTGTGAATTTTCTATACTACATAATACCTTCTCAAATCGGTTGAACAAAATTTGAAAAGTATTGATCCACCTAATGGATTGGTCCACATTCTAGTAACATTTTCCTGCAAGGGGTTAAGGGATTTCCCTAATAGCTCCCCTAGCCCAAAGGCCTAAAACTAATTCCCAGAGGAATTACCAGAAGCAGATTCTGGTGCTAGCAAATTTCCTTCGACAAAGGGATTCTTTTTCACCCATTTCTTTTGCATTTTCCTCCTAATCACATCTATAGTGACTTTCCTTTTTCCTTTGACATCCTGTTGTGTATTCTATTTTTCTAGATCTCTTTTGTTCCAATAGAATCTAGCAATATGGCTAAATTTTTTGCAGTTGTAGCACACAACATTTATCTATTTAGACCAACTGTTCCACTAATTTTTCCTTGATCTACATTGTTTAGCAATATTCCGAAGTCTATTGCATGCATAGCATTTAATATCTCTATGAAAATTATTCATCACAACTCTACATTCACTTGACTTATGACCATACTTATAGCAATTAAAGCACTGACCTGAGAATGATGGTCCACTTGTATTCATCGTACTTCTATACTGAGAAGCCATATGACCGAATTTGTTGCAATAAAAACAATAGCCATTGAATCTAAGCATTTGGTTGTCTCACCGGATTCCTTCTATCTCCATTTATTTGATTTCCTTGTTGGAATATTCCTTGTCCAAAATTCCTTTGTCCAGATCTAGAACTTTCACCTTCCTCATAGCCAAGCCCTCGCTTGTCACCATCAGTCCTCTAACATTTAATCAGTTCATCAAGTTTGGTTGAGCTTGCTTTGAATTTCTCATTGTAATCATTTGCTGCAGTAAGTTCATTTTTGAGATCATCAAGCTATTTTTCAAGCATTTCCTCATTTTTTTTAGATTGTTCCAATTCATTGTCCAATCAGCTACATTGTTCGTATTTTTCTTTCAAGGATTGAGCAGGTTGTTCTTCATTCTTCTTTCTATCTTCAACTTCCTTGGTCATTTTCATCATGATGGATTCCATCTTATGCTTCAGGGCAGTGTTTTCTCTGGAAAACTTTTCACATTCTTCTGTTTTCTCTTTCAAGGCATGACTGAGTTGTTCATCTTCCATGCTTCTGTTCTTTTGCTTGAGTTGATCACATAATTCCTTTCTTTTCTCCCTTGATTCGTTGATTTTGTCTTTCAATGACTAGATGATTTTTTTTGCATTCTTAAGGTTTTCCTGCAGTTCTCAGTTCTCATACTTTGACTGATCAAGATCATCCAGGGGCACCATAATTTGTTGTTGAAGACTGATTGTATCCATTGAAAACACTTTCCAAGATCTCCCCAAGATATTAGACTTCTTTTGAGGAACTAGCTCTAATACCAATTGTTGGAAACAAGCAACACTGAGAAGGGGGGTGAATCAGTGTTCTACAATAAATAACTTTATTATTTTGATCATTAACCCACTTTAAGCATTCAACAAAAAGATATATGTAGAAACAGAAAGAAAATAACCACAACACCATAACACAAGGATTCTTACATGGAAACCCTGTTAGGGGAAAACCCACAGTGGATGGCGAATCCACAATATAATCTGAGTATACTCATAAAGAAGTTTGGAATATGGGAATGCACTTGCATTCAGGCTCACTATCTAGAGCTCACTACTCAAAATAGGAAGGCACACTGCCTTAAAAAGATTTGGATTAGTTCCAAGAGAATGAACTAAAAGAATAGCATCTACAAATGATTGATTATAGTTCCAATTAGGCTCAGTTGTCGATCTTTTGTCCTTTAGATTGATACAAAACTTTTTCTTTGCTCTACTATGACTCACACAACAAAATCATTATGCACAAGTGAAACTGTGCATAAAATTCTTCTAACACACTTCTGATATCTGCAATACACATTGAACACCACACATACATCACATAAAGATATAGATCATACATATATATATGCGACTACCAATTTAATCGCAACAAGTCGGCTTCAATAAAACTTAAAAATATTAGTAAATGTTGGCTCAAATCTTAAGAATTATTTAATGCGCATCCACAATGGTCATCCACAACTTAGCTCAGACCCAAATCAAGATGAGCAAACAGAAAAATATTCGAATAATTAGTCGTTAAATAACTACAACACATTATATCAACTGAGTTGGCCCCAAAATACTAATAAATAGAAAAATATCAACCGAATCTCCAAATTTTCACATGACTTGGTACGAGGCACTAAGATTTTTGGATAATACAAGAAATATATTGATTAACCTTTCATGAGATCCATAACTCAAAATAACAACTGGAAATCTGTACGTGAATCGATGATCACCAAACTTCTGGATGCTCTGTTCTTCCTGACTGTCCTCAATCTAACTATTAGTGTGAGCAAGTGGTGTCATGTGGATTCTATTACTGACTAGAGTTTCCATCAATGACAACACCAAAGCATAATTGTAGTGTCTCTTTCCAATAGTTAAAAGATGTAAGGTCAGCGAAATGAAGATGTGTGTCTTCATTCAAACATGGGGCCCAACCTCCTCTATCAAACTTATGGCCTATGGTTCCAAACCGACGACCGAGATTAAATCTCGGGAAAGATCTCCATCATTCACTACTAGTTCACTAGAAAAAGGTGAACACTCATTAAAAGCAATGAGATCGGCGAGATCTCGACACGTGGACTAATCTTTTCAGTTTGGAAGATGGGTGGGGCCCACAAACAAATTTTTCCTTCTGAGGTGGGCTAACACCATTGGCCAAAGACATCTATGAAGCACCATTGGATTCCACGCTTAGTCATCCAAAATGAAACCGTTTGATCTACCATCTTGGCATGAGATCAATGACCTGTATTCAAAGTGAACAACACGACGTGTGATCGCTGTTTTGCCCAGCAACCAATGGACATTTATGATTTACTCTCTACGAGAGTGATCAAATTGATCTCTGTGCATGTGCATACTTAATTGCTGGAAATCATGAAGTGCAATCTACATATTTTCATGCACTTGAGAATTAAACAGTGACAGTACGCATGCCAACAAATTGCCTTGTTTGTGCATGTGTTTTCATTAAGCATTGGTGATTGATATCATCACTTTGATCAATAAATAGAAGTGATGGGTTGCTATTTCAACTATAGCAATTAATTTGTTGAGTCCTTAGATTATTACAGGGAGCAAAGGTTGAGAGTGTATGTCCTCTAGTCGCAAAATGAGTAGGCTAGTTGCTTCTGTTGAACCAGCAAGGAGGTCAGCTTGATTGTGTTTGCAAAGGTCAAGTTCTGGTATTCATTAGCATGCTTTGATAGTTGAAATTGGCATCCTTTCTAACAATTCTAGGATTTCACCCATAAGGTGTAGCTAGAGGTTACAATTCCAGAATGTTGCTACGGAGAAGAGAGAAGACAAGGGCAAGAATCTATTGCAATTCACTGCTGGGGCAGGTATAAAGATAAGGTATGGGCATGGCTCCTTTAGATGCCAAAATTTACCCATTGACCTCATGACTAGCTCATTAGACAGAGAGACAAAGACTGACTCTGACTACGGCTGATACCTCATGACTTTGGGTTGAACTCTGGCCCCTGGTGAGGAGATATTGTCTATCCCTCCTTTGGCTATCAGGACTTCGAGTAGGAGGGATGTTGCTATGATGAAGGAAGATAAGGTCAAGGAAGGGGTTGAGGTCTCATCCCCAACCCTCGCTACTACTTGAAGTGGTCATGTGTATCGAGGTCGGTGTGTTGAAGATAAGAAGCCTGCTAGTCTATGAAAAGGTGGTGGTCAATAATTTTTTTTGTTGATAATGATTTCTATGGTGGTTTCCTTTTTCTCTCTACATGCGTGACATAATTTTGGGTGTTGAATGTCGACCTTGTGCCCTTGTGGCGGTATGGACGTTTAGTTTGGGCAGTAAAGGGAATTTTGGGGATAGTTTGCATTTCCCTTTTGATGGCGGTTACATTTTTCTTTCCCCATTTTAATGTGTTATTGCAGAATCAAGACATGGGAATTTTGAAATGCAAGTTAAATGTAAGTCAAAATGAAATTTTTGTATTGAATTTGCATTTGAGCCAATAGCTTGTTCACTCCCTTGTTCTATAAAAGGGAATTTAGGGCTCATTTGCAGGGGGTTGGATTCTAATCAAGTTTTGAGTCGGGTATTGGTCTGGGTAGAACATTAGGAATTAAGATAGTGAATAAATAAGTTATCTTTTTGTGATTACTGATGAACATATGTAATTATCTTAATTAGTTTTGCAGAAATGGCTGATATATAAATAATGAACGTATAATTTTGATATATGCATTCTCCTTGTGTAGATTTGCATGAATTTTGAGTGAAATATTAATGATATTTTCATTCATCTTCAAATACTTGTTTGAATGTGTGTCTTTGTTTTTTCTTTGATTCAAGTAATCAATTAAAATGTCTAAATGGGGTCATGAATTTGCAATTATTTGCAAATGATTTGATAAGAAATTATATATTATAAGTTGTGAGATCCATGATGCAATTTTTTTGTGAGAGTAGTCCATTTCATCATAATCAAAATAATTTATGTATTACTGGTCTTTGTATATGTGACTATACTGCCCTATGAAACAAGGCACTGATCTATTTTCAAATATTCACATAAAGGGTATATCACTTTGTCTATTCAATGACTAACTTGAAATCAGAATGCAAATTCATTTTAAAATTCAATTACAATGGAAATGAGGCATGTGAATGGATCATTTCCCTAGTTCCTGGTAGACTAATCGATATTTTCTTAAAGTTTAGCCAACCTTTGAGTGAATGATGTTGTTTACCATTTATAGGAATTGATCTGTGGTTTGATTTGTCATTCATTGAGATTTTCAAGTTAAATATCTCTTAGGAACACCCTCCTTGGTCACATAGAGCCTAAAGTGTAGAGGATTCTAGTCTTTGATTGAATCTTGTCAATTGGCCATTCACTATAGGGGTCTTGAACATAAGAATTTTCTATTATTTAGAGATTCCTTAGGTGTACTAGAAAAAATCACCAATAGAATGGCGACTCTGTTGGGGAAATTATCATTCTCCAAATGCAACTACCAAATGCAGAGTCAAAGGGTTAAATGAACCCAACCATCTTGATTGGAAAATAACTAAATCTTAAACCTAGTAAATAATCTAAATGCAACAAAGATTGAAGGATCCGAGCATGACTCTATTGTGGAAGATGACCCAAAATATATATTGTTTGTAAAGAAACTTCATCTCACTTGAAGTTCAATCCCCTAGAAGGAGGTGGTGACTTTGACTTAAAGAACCTATTAAAGAATATATCAATTCATCATATTTGCAACTTAAAAGATAAGGGATAATTATCTACTACAAATTACCAGGGATTTTCATAGAATTTAAAGAAATTGAAGTGTAGAATTGATAGATCAAGAAAATTTTCCATACTTGAAATGTAAATGGTTCCCTAATGAGTGAATTAGCACTAGATGAGGGAATATTTGAATTATTTTAGCATGTTTCCATGTATGAGTTAAAATTGTGCATTATGACGAAAAGAGCATGTTAATTTGCTAAGATCTTAGGCAACATTTGTAAGAAATACATGTGTTAGAGGCTTAGGATCATATTTGTAAAAGGAATTGAGGTAGTATTGTATAATTGCATAGTACATTTTAAAATCCCTTTTCAAGAATTGAGGATGAATTGTCTATTTATGCCATTTGGTGTCAATATGGACAAAGGCATACATAGTGAGCAATCATTGTCTCATCAAGGAAGCTTTAGTACTGATAGGTACAAGCCTACCAATTTTAAAAATATTTGTGGCTACCCAAATGTGGTACCACCTAAGATCAGAGACACAATTCCAAGGTTCAGTGGTGAAAAGTTAGAATCAGTAGATAAGCATGTGCAAGAATTTGTTGATGTGATGGGCGATTATGAGATATATCATGAAGATGTGGTTATGAAGCTATTTGTTCAATCTCTGAAAGGAGATGCAAGAGATTCGTTCTCTTTTCTTCTTGCCTCTTCTATATGTTGTTGGAATTAGCTTAAGGAAATCTCCATGGACCAATTTGGGGAAAGGATAAATCCAAGTGTCGCAAGAAAGAATTTCCTGTAGATTTCTAGAGATAAAGAGGAATTGGTTCCTGCTTTTAACCTTAGATTTGCAAAGGTTATAAGGGAAATTCCTGAGCATTTTAGACCAAATGATGTATAATGCTTGGTCATATATTTGGGAGAATTTGGTAGAAGGATGAGTTTCTTGTTAAGGGGTAAAGATCCTGCCAACTTGCAACAAGTCTACCAAGAGGCTATGAATATTGAGAATAATTTGAAATACTTAATTATGAAGGGACCTACAATGAACAACATGACTAGCTCTAGTAGAATTCTAGCTATTGAGCCAAGTCAATCAAGAAAAAAAGGTGTTTGTCATGAGGAGGAACTTTTGGATGTTATATCCATGTTATTTCCCAGAGATATAGATCATGAGTGAGCATCAACCTCACATCAACCAACAATGGGAAGGAATGATTTGATCTCTTCTATTGGAAAGTTGCATGAAATGAAGAGGCGTGCAAATGAATCACCATATGACTTGTTTTCAAGATTCTTGGATGTTTTGATGGAGATACCCAAGATTTTTAGGCCTAGTGATTTAATGTGTATTAATTTGTTTATGAAGCCTACATATCAAGATCAAGCTAGTGGATTGGATTAACACTATGGAGGAAATTGAGGATGGTCATATGCCCCCAATTGTTTCCCATAATGTGGGAAATAATTGCCATAGTGAAGAGAATCAGAGAATGAGACTAATGGATCAAGGAGAATTATCTGAGTCTGAGTAGTTAACTATTGAATGTTGTTATTTTACATGCAACATAGAAGCAGATGCATGTGGCAATGATGAAGATAAAGAAACAAAGTATGAAAACAAGGAGGTGGTATCTAACTATATTCATTTGCATGTCATAAGTTGTGAGAAAACACAAGAGATAGATGGTGAAACCTCCCAAATTGATTCAACCAACACCTATCATGCATCAGTCCATGATGGGAATACACCCGGTCTCGATGATATGGTATAAATGAGGAATCAAAATGATGAGATCAAGCTAGGGCAGTCCTCTATTGAGTATGATTTTTCTTATGAAGTGGAATGGAATCCCTTGCATATAGTAGGGGATATGTTAATAGCCTAGAGGGGGTGTGTTTTCTAGGCAGCAAACAATTCTCCTCATGTGAAGAATTCTCTGACTGTGGATCAATTGTTATAAGTACAAATGATGAGGAGGATGTTCACAATGCTTCCCTTTGTTCTTCAAGTGACTACACTGACTTTGAATGTGTTGATGATCATAATTGTTGGTATCCTGGCTTTGAAGATGATGAGATACATCCAATTAAAATGAAATTGTGGCAGAATCCTTTATTTGATGACCCTTCATTGGATAGAGAGATTATGAATAATAATTCCTATTGGTGTAGGAGTAATCCTCTCTTTGAAGGTACCCCTGATGAGCATTTGGTTGGAGGATATGTCATGGATGGCACAAACAAAAACTAGGGTGACATTAAGCTCAACGACTGTACCTTTGAAAATATTTCCCCTGATTGGGTGATATCCCAACTAAATAGAGATTGTGACAAAAAAAATACTGGTGAAATGGTTTCCCAGTGTGTAATTGAGAAAATTGTACTTGATAAGCATCTAGAGGCTGATTCAGATTTGCTGACACCCAAATGTGATAGTAGCTCACATAAGGAAGAAGTCCAAGACTATAATGTCTATTTTGGATATGGCATGGATGTCCAAAAGGATGTAGATGATTGTACTAACTTTCCTATGGTGATAGGTTGTGTGCTTGAATATGTAGTGGAAATGGCAGTTATTCAGGTTTCACATGATGATTACATGAATACTCATGCAAGATTGTGTTAAACTGAGGAGAAGGAATTACTTGATAATTCTACAAAGTTTGCAGATATTGCAACATTGTTTCATCCATGTGAGGAGCAATTCAAATGAATAAATAAACAAGGAAATGATACAAGTCAGTATGAAGTTGCAGTGGAATTTTTTGCAGATGCTCCTTACCTTATGGACCTGATCGTGGAGCTTTTTTCATCTCATGAGTACAACACTTATGACAAAGAGGCCAGGGGTATGCCTGATCATACTTTTCCTTCCTCTAATCTTACCAAAGATTGGCTAGATGTGTGCCAGAATGTCTATGAATTTTTCAAATTTGATGAGCAAATGGATTGTGCTTTTGTCCTCAAGACAGTATGGAGTATGAGGCTTTCCTCTTACCTGTTCAATTTAAAAATCCTATCCTAGAGAAGGATGAGAGCGGTAAAGATAAATAAAATGTTTTGAGCAGGGTTAATTGTGATGGTGCTAGTGGTTTGGAATTGCACTATGTCCATGAGGACCCACTGTTAGTAAAATAGGCCAAAGTCTTCAAAAGAGGGAAGAATTGTCCTTGAACTTTTGGA
This sequence comes from Sequoia sempervirens, assembly GCA_007258455.2. Taxonomy (NCBI): domain Eukaryota; kingdom Viridiplantae; phylum Streptophyta; class Pinopsida; order Cupressales; family Cupressaceae; genus Sequoia; species Sequoia sempervirens. The sequence continues at coordinate 563,369,645 of VDFB02271358.1, forward strand.
GGCCCAGGGCCTCCATCTTCTCAAGATGAATTTCCATGTATATGTTGTAAATAATGTACATAGGTTGGTTTGTTTGGTTTTTTTTGTTTTTTCTTGCCTTGTCCAGGTAAGCTCCTGGGTTTTGCTCTTCTACCCTAGTTTGCTTCAACCTGAGATTCATATTCTCACTATACCCACTAGGGGTATACGTCCTCAAGCATGAGCTGTTGATGGAGTTCCTAAAATTTTGAGGAATTTTCCATTCCCCATGGGTTGTCTGCTTTTTAAACCCTTGTCCTCATGAGTGAGTAGGGTTTTTCTTGTGAAAGACTTCAAGTGTTCTAATCACACATTGACCTACCATACCAGTCTATTACCCCTTAAGTCATTTTTTGAGCCACAGTGCATGTCTATTTACCAGCCCCTTTGGTTAGAAGCACCTGTCACTAATTGTCATATTGACCTTATTCTTTTCCTAAGGTCGGGTCTTAATTTTCCCCAATGACTTAAGCTTAAGTCGTCATCCTGTGTGGGTCATGTCATTTTTGGCCTAACAAGGGCCCTTTATTAAATGCTAACATTGTCTTGCACACAGGTTTTGGGATTCGAACCTATGGGAGGACATCCTGACTGTACCCCGCCAGCTCATGAGCGATAAATTTTTGCTTGTTAAAAGTTGTGAGGTCAGCAAAACGAGGACACGTCTTCATTTAGATGTGGGGCCCAACCTCCACTATCAACTTACGGCCCGTGGTTCCAAACCGACAACTGAGATCAGATCTTGGGAATGATCTCCACTGTTCCTTGCTGGTTCACTAGAAAAAAGTGAACGCTTGTTAAAAGAAACAAGATTAGTGAGATTTCAACACATGGACCAATCTTTTCAGTTTGGAAGATGGGTGGGGCCCACAGATAGAGATTTTTCTTTCTGAGGTGGGCTAACACCATTCGCTGAGGACATATCTACAAATCACCGCTGGATTCCACACTTAGTCAGCTGAAATGAAACGGTTTGATCTACCATCTTGGCATGAGATCAACAATCTATATTCAAAGTTAACAACATGACACCCGATAGCCATTTTTGCCCAACAACCAATGGAAATTTATGATTTACACTTTGTGGGAGTGATCAAATTGATCTTTGTGCATGTGGAGACTTAATTGTTGGCAATCATGAAGCACAATCTACAAATTTTCATGCACTTGAGAATTAAACGGCGAGAGTATGCATGCCAAAAAATTGCCTTGTTTGCGAGTGTGTTTTCATTAAGCATTGGTGATTGATAAAATCACTTTGCTCAATAAATAGAAGTGATGGGTTGCTATTTCCACTATAGAAATTAAGTTTTTGAGTCCTTAGATTATTACAGGGAGTGGAGGTTGAGAGTGTATGTCTTCTGGTTGCAAAATGAGTAGGCCAGTTGCTTTTGTCGAACCATCAAGGAGGTCAGCTCAATTTTGTTTGTAGAGGCTGAGTTCTAGTATTCATGAGCATGCTTCAATAGTTGAAATGGGCTCCCCCGTAAACAATTCCAAGATTCCACCCACAAGCTACAACCGGAGGTTATAATTCTAGAATGTTGCTGCAAAAAAGAGAGAAGTGAAGGGAAAGAATACATAGCAATTCACTGTTGGGGCAGGTAGAAAGATAAGGTATGGGTCTAGCTCCTTCAGATTCCAAAATTCACCCATAAACCTCATGAATAGCTCATCAAAGAGAGAGAGATGAAGATTGACTCTAACTATGGGCGATACCTAACAACTTTGGGTCGACCTCTGAACCCTAGCAAGGAGCTATTGTTTGTCCATCCTTTGGCTATCAGGACTTGGAGCGGGAGTGATGTTGATGTGATGAAGGGAGATAAGGTCAAGGAAGCGGTTGAGGTCTCATCCCCAACCCTCACTACTACTCGGAGCGCCCATGTGTACCGGGGTCGGTGTGTTGAAGATAAGAAGCCTGCTGGTCTGTGAAAAGGTGGTGGTAAATAATTTTTTGTGTTGATAATGATTTCCATGTTGGTTTCCTTTTTCTCTCTACGTGCATGGCACAATTTTGGGTGTTGAATGCCAACCGTGTGCCCTCGTGGTGGTATGGACGTTTGGTTTGGGTGGTAAAGGGAATTTTGGTCATACTTTTCATTTCCCTTTTGATGGCGGTTACATTTTGATTTCCCCATTTTAACGTGTTCTTACAGAATCAAGACATGGGAATTTTTAAGTGCAAGTTAAATATAAGTCAAAATGAAGTTTTTGTATTGAATTTTCATTTGAGTCGGTAGATTGTCCGCTCCCTTGTTCTATAAAAGGGAATTCAGGGCTCATTTGCAGGGGATTGGATTCTAATGAAGGTTTGAGTTGGGTATTGGTCTAGGTAGAACATTAGGCATTAAGATAATGAATAGAGTAGTTATCTTGTTTTGAGCACTAATGAACATATGTAATTATCTTAATTAGTTTTGTAGAAATGGCTAATATATAAATAATGAATGTATAATTTTGATATATGTGTTCTCCTTGTGTAGATCTACGTGAATTTTGAGTGAAATTTTAATGATATTTTCATTCATCTTCAAATACTTATTTGAATGTGTGTCTCTATTTTCACTTTGATTCACGTAATCAATTAAAATGCCTAAATGGGGTCATGAATTTGCAATTATTTGCAAAGGATTTGATAAGAAACCATATATTAGAAATTGTGAGCTCCATGATGTAAACTTTTTGTGAGAGTAGTCCATTTCATCAGAATCGAAATCATTTATGTATTATTGGTCTTTGCATATGTGACTCAGTTTCCCTATGAAACAAGACACTGATCTATTTTCAAATATTCACATAAAGGGTATATCACTTTTTCTATTCCATGATCAACTTGAAATTAGAATGAAAATTCAATTACAATGGAAATGAGGCATGTGAATGGAGAGTTTCCCTAGTTCCTGGTAGACTAATGGATATTTGCTTGAAGTTTATCCAACCTTTGAGTGAATGATGTTGTTTACCATTTATAGGAACCGATCTGTGGTTTGATTTGTCATCCATTGAGAGTGTCAAGTTAAATATCTCTTAGGAACACCCTCCTTGGTCACAAAGAGCCTAAAGTGTAGAAGATTCTAGTCTTTGGCTGAATCTTTTTAGTCAACCATTCATTATAGAGGTCTTGAACATGAGAATTGGCTATTCTTTAGAGATTCCTTGGTGTATTGGAAAAAGCACCAACAGATAGATCCTTTGAAATATCTCCTTAGTAAAGAAACATTAATAGGACGACTGGATAAATGGGTAATGGTACTTAGTGAATATAATATCCAATATGTAGAAAGGAAAGCTATAAAAGGACAAGTCATTGCTGACCAGTTGGTCGATGCACCGATACAAGCATATCACCCTTTAGTTGCATATTTTCCTGATGAGTTTATCTTCACTCTTGACACAGGAATGACATGGAAGTTATACTTTGATGGGTCCCACACAAATCATTGCTCAAGGGCTGGTATATTTTTTATCACACCATAGGGTGACTCTATTCCTAAGTCATTCAGGATTTCCTTTCCATGTACCAATAACATAGCAGAATATGAGGCACTTGTGATAGATTTACGTATGGCAGTAAAATGGAAGATCAAGAACCTACAAGTTTATGGTGATTCTCAGCTAGTAATCTAACAAGTTAATGATGACTATGAAACCAAAGATGAAAAGATTTCTCTATACAAATGGATGGCAAATAGTTTCAAAGAATATTTTGACAAGTTTTTCTTTCATTAGATACCTCGCATTTAGAATAAGGCAGTAGGTGCCATGGAAACTATTGCTTCATTCTTGGACATACCTAGCAATGTGCCTAAATTCAAGTTTAGGGTAAAACAACTTTTGGTCCCTGCCCATGACATTCTAGAATTGGAGATGGTGTGTGAAATTGTTTGTCCCAATTCCCTATGGTACAAGGACATATATGACTACCTCCATGCTAAAATCCTACCTCCTGACCTTTCCAATAACCAATGTAGGACATTCATCTGTAAGTCAGCCAAGTATACCATCATTGGAGATACCCTCTATAGACGTATTGTAGACAACACCCTATTGAGATGTCTTGATACTAAAGAAGAAAAAGCGACCTTGTGTGGGGTACATGAGGGTATATGTGGATCCCATTCTAGCAGTCCTACCTTAGCTAAGAAGATTATGAGACTGGGCTATTATTGGCCTACAATGGAAAAGGACTCATATATCTTTGTCAAGAAATGTTGAAAATTTCAGGTACATGGAGACTTGATACATGCACTAGCACAAGAGCTCCATCCAATAATGTCACCATGGCCCTTTGACCAATGGGGAATCGACCTCATAGGTAAAATACACCCTACATCATCCAATAGCCATAAATTTATTATCACTACAACTAAATACTTTACCAAGTGGATTGAAGCCATTCCTATGACCTACATCACTGGCACACAAATTTCTAAGTTTATCCTTAACTATATCATCTAACGGTACAATGTTCCTTAGTCCATAATCATAGATAATTACCATCCATTTAAGAACCAAGAAGTTTGTCATCTGTACAAAGAATTCCATATCCAACACCACTTTTCCACCCAATATTACCCACAAGGTAACGACCAAGATGAGGAATCTAATAAAACAATCATCAAAATCCTCAAAAAGACTATCAATGATGTTGGTCATGATTGGCATTTACAGCTTAACCCTGCCTTATGGGATTACCACACAAGCATTCATACACCCACTGATGCCACTCCATATTCCTTGGTATTTGGTTTTGAGGCCATCCTACCTATTTAGGTCAAGATTCCTTCCATGAGGGTATCTTTAAAAGGGAATATTGACGATGAAGGCTACCATCTCAAGACTACATGAGTTGTAGTTCCTAGATGAATGAAGAAAAAAGGCATTAGATCATCTCCAACATATCAAAATCGTCTTCTTCACGGCTACAATAAGAAAGTCTTGGATATAAATTTTTACATTGCTGACTTGGTCTTAATGGAAAATACAAAGAATCAAGCAAAGAGAGAGAAACCAGGAAACTTTGAACCAAACTAGTTAGGACCTTACATTGTCATAGAATCCCTTGGATTAGGAGCATACCAACTCTCTACTCTTAAAGGGGAACCATTGTCATAACCAATCAACATTCTTCATCTGAAGAGGTTCTACCCATAGCTTCTAAGAGCTTTTCCTTAATCATTAAAAATACAAAAAAAAATTCAAAAAATCAAAAAAATCGTTACCTAGGTGAAAACCTGGCAAACAGGCTTCTTGGTAACATCAAAAAAATTGTTACCTAGGTGAAAACTTGGCAAACAGGCTTCTTGGTAACATCAAAAAAATCAAGAAAATAGTGAAGAGAAATTAGTCATCCAATAGTGAAAAACACTGCAGTGGCACTTTGGATAAGTACCATGGTGAAAACCTGGAAAACAAGTGCCATGTGTAGTTGACTCTACTCCTTTGTCTACCATCATTCCAATCTGACTTCCCTATACATATCACCAATATTTCCCATCCAACGCCTGTACATACCATTAATAATAAACGGTTGTCCTCTCCATAACTTGGAACGATTGACATTGACAAACACTTTGTATCCCCATCCTATCCTATTCATAATAAATTGTTCTTATACCCAACTGGGGGTAGGAAATTGACCTACATCATTTGGTTCTTACAATGGTTGTCTGAGGATTTAAACCAGTGAAAAAATCCAAAAAACATTACACAATGTCTTGAAAAAATCCAAAAACATTACCAAATGTCCTAAAAAAATCCAAAAACATAAAAAAAACTTCAAAAAGACAAAAAAAATCAAAACATGTCAAGAAAATCCAAAAACATCCTAAAAAATTTCAAAAAATCCAAAAACAAAGTCAGAGTCAATTGCAATAGTCAGTCTGTGTTATTGTCGAACTACATTGCCTCTGCAACTGGACATAGACAAGGCCATCTATCGATGTGCCCCTAAGGCATTAGGTTAGTCCTTTTAGGTTTATCTCTATAAAATTATGACTCAATCTATTTTTCTATATGACAAGGTCATTGGTCGTGTTGAACTACGAGGTCTCTACATGTATAACGTAGGAAAGGCCATCAATCGATGAGCCCCTGAGGCTGCACTAGGTCAGTCCATTAGGGTTCATCACATTCACTATCATAAACGTATTATATCCATAATTAATTCAAATCTTGTTCAGTCAGTCTTATCAATCAATGTCTAGTCGAACTATGAGGTTTTTATGTGTATAACTTAGGTAAGGCCATCAATCGATGAGCCCCCGAGGCCACACTAGGACAGTCCTTTAGGGTTCATCATCAAACACAATCAATTGTCAACACATCACATCAAGTCACACATCAACAAGATGAACAAGTCAAACAATGTAATCAAGCCAAATAAAACAAATTACCAAAGAAAAACCCAAAACAATCAACTTATGTCTGCTACAGGATGTGTCCTTTCTGAAAATAGACATCATCAAAACAATCAACCTATGTCTTATACAAGATGAGTCCTTCCTAAATACAGACATTGTCAAAAAATCATATAGCCTTACATAAGTTGTACCATCAAGGAGATTAGAATCAATGTCTTATATAGTACGTGTCTTTCTAAAACCAGGCTTTGTCATGCCTTATACAAATAGTCACAAAATTGAAACCAAACTCAACATCTTACATAGTATGTGCCCTTCCTGAAATCAGGCTCTATCAATCAAGCATCTACTCAATCTAAACAATCAAACAAACAGATCAAGTTTTGGAAAATATTTTTACTAGTTATTGACTTTATGGCTTTGTTTATCTTATCTTTATCTTTTCATTTGATTTGATCTTTGAGTCCCATTACTAGCTTTCTCGAGGATGTCCCATGAAAGATTTAGAGAAGCAACGATGTATTAGGACTCTCTTTTCTTTGACTATTTTTTGTCAATTGTCTTTTGGCTTTGATTTTTGAGTCATGTTACTAGTTTCCTAGAGGATATCCCACGAAGGATTTAGAGGAGCGATGACATCCCATGACCTATCTTTAATTTGTTTGTTGTTTGTGGTTTTTCTTGAAAAAAAACTAGGACAATTGTGCCCTTAGTATGAGTTAAGACATTCCTTGTCTGTGATAGTCTATTTTTAGTAGGTGGATGACCTTGCACGCCTTGATCTATATCATATCATGGTGTTTGTCTCCATTTTTATTAGTTACCACACAATGATGATTTAATGCAAGGCCTATTATTTTTTGGAAAAACATTGAAGATTGCTAATACTAACATCCATGTCTTTTATTTTTGTGCTAAATTTTCTTCTTTCTTGCATTATGATGGAGTCCTGTGACACAAAAAAATATAAATCATCCTGCCTATGCATTCATATTAGAAACATCATGTAAATATCATACATTTTAAATCATACATATATGTTGCATGTGAAAATACAAAAATATAGGCATCCATAGAATTTAGGAATCTATAGCATATCATCTGTTAATCATCATGATTTACATAACATGTTATCACAAAACATACATGTAGATAGCATTGTAAATATATATATCACATTGCATCTCATTATCATGCACATAGAATCAATACATGACATCCATATATACGATAAAATTAAATGCATACATCATCATATAGAATCAACATCACATCATAGGTTGCATCAACATCATAAAGTAAACACTATAGAATCCATAACATGTGCATAATCATAAATAGAACTGCATATCATATAAATCACCATCAAAATCATATATATATATATATATATTGCTCAAAAGTGTCATATCACAATGTCAAATGTATATCTCAAAATGAAGCCTGCAGGCTCTCTGATCAAAACATGATGTCTATAAATAAATATCAGAACATGTCCCTAGCCAGAACTCCCCTACTCCCATGCGAAGAGTGTAGAGGGGACTAACAGATAGATGCTAATGATTGCTGAGAAAAATGGGGCCTATCATATGTCCCTCATCTATGAGGTCCTACGATCCCCTCTATGCTCTGAGTCCTGTTGTATGTCTTGATCTACGACCTACTGTTGTGAGCCTATGAATAACTAGGAGATCATCTCTCAGGAGGAACCTCTTTCTCATATAAGTCCTTGTAATATCTCTCCCTATCATCGGCTCTGACTAAATCATGAGCGAAAGAATCAACTGGTCCTATGCAGAGAGCCCTCAACTCTATGAATCTTTTCTCAATCTCCTACCTTCGAGCTACTGCCTGATCTTTGTCAAAGTATGCTTTATCCCTCTCCATCTATATAGATTCCCTCTCAGCTGTCAATGCTTTGAATCTCTCCTCCAGGGACTCTACTCTGGCCTATAAATTTGTTAGTTGTTGATCAACAGGACCTATATCCTCCTATCATGACTGGTCCTCTACATCCATATCCCAATCCTCCATGATCCTCTCTCGCAACTCCCTCTCCTGATCTCTCATCTCCTCCTCATCATCATCCTGGTATCTTGCAAGCATACTAAGGGCATCTATATCCTCCTCCCATCCAATAGCCTCCTCCTCAGTATTCTCCCCTCCAATTTCCTCCTCTACTGTATGCTCCTCTCCACCAGCCCTACCACCAACAACCCCCTCTCCTTCACCAACCTCTAGCATGGGTACATCCTCTCCCTCCCCTCCTCATAGATAAGTGATAGATCTAGGCCTCGACCTCTACCACCTCACTGACCTCGTAGTCCTCACCTCCCACCTCCTCCTCTCCCATCATTGCCACCAAGCCTCCTACCTCTACCAGCTCAACCTCTTTCACTATGACCTCCACCTCTCCTACCACCACGTCTATCTCGAGGTCCTGTCCCTCGTCTCTCAATAAGTGTGTTCTGATCTGGATCTATAAAGGCCACTGGCCTATGCTCTGCCCACCAAGTATCATATGCTACTATGATACTTGGATCAATTTCTCTGCCTCTCCATCCCCATTGAATGAGCTATAATGCATCTATATTGGTCTTCGCTATCGCAATAGGAATGTGTGGTCCCCATAGAGGAATCTCCCTAGAAGAATGAGCGAATTCAGCTCAGCCCTACAACTCATCCTAAAGCTCACCAAGTTGTCTCTAAACCCTATCTGGTAGATGTCTCTCAATGATATGTACATGTGAAATTGTCCTCCCAATCAAGTACCTTGTCTATCTGCAGAAGGGCAGGTGTCAATCCTCATCCGGCCACTGAGCACAATCCATGTATGACCTCTGAATGAACTATACCATGGTATCAATAGCATGTCTATAATAATCGGTATCTCCTACATGTGACTGGGTAATAGCCCTCGCATATCGGAAGGAATAAGGAGCTCCATGATCTAGCTCAGGTATAACATGTAGACATAATATAGCAATGTGTTCCCACGCCCATACCATAAGCAATGTGGTACCACAGCTCATTGACTACGCCTCCCTATAGGCTATATCATGCAAATGGAAATATAACATGGCAAGCAAAAAAGGGCCCCATGCATACATGACCTGTCTCTCCAACATACCAAATAACATCTCACCCCATCCCACAAGAAATCCATGACCTCGATGGTCAAGTAGAACTATCCCCCCAATCAATGTGCATAACAAACAATTTATACAACCATATCTCTCAGCCAAGACATGCCATCTAATCTCATAGTGATCTATGCCTAGCTATCTAATATCATCATGTGGGTAATATAGAGACAACTCACTAAAACCCCTCTACGTATCATATAAGACTCTCTCACCCCTAATAGGCAATCTAAGTATCCTATATATATCCTCAAGGGTAACACTAGCCTCTCCTATATGCAAATGAAAAGAAGATGTCTTAGAATGCCACCGCTTGTAGAGTGCAGTCAACAAACCTCGATTTTCCTGAATAGTGGGCATGAAAGTCATGTGATGCAATCCTAGGTTCCACAGGAACCATCTCTTGTCACTCTGCAACTGATCTCAGAACTCAAATGTCAACAGCCTTGACTCCTAGGTATAAATTGGATCCAAAACAACCTACAATTGCATAATTTATATCTTGTGTTAGAAAAAAAAAGAAACTTTTTACATCCCAAAATTTTAAAAAAAATTGACAGACAAATGCATCACTTTAAAGCAAATGCATTGCAAAATTTCACATGCATCATTCTAATTTTCAAATGCATCTTAAAACCTCAAATGTGTCATTTCAATATGAAAATGCATTTCACTAATGCAAATGCGTCAAAATAGAAACCACACATAGACATTCATGCATATGTGTCACATTTTACAAATGTGGTGAATTATTCATCAACTATTCAACTATGCATATGCATATCACTATGACAAATGCATTGCATAATCTTACTTGCAAAACTGCGCTAACCATATGAAATGCAGGAATACATATGCAGTGCAGAAAATTTCAAATGCGATCATATAATATAAATTCCTAAACTATCCTAAACATGATTTTATAGAAGTGTCATTCCACAGTCATATGCATTGACCACTAATGCATTTTCTTTGATTTGAAAGTGACGCATGTGAAAATTAAACTACAAATGCCTAAAAATGCATGAAAAACAAAATTTCAAAAGATGGTTTTCAACTACATACTGGGGGGCCCATGTCTGCAGGTTATTTGAAGGCCCGAATCCAATATTTGCAATGATCTGAGTAGATAACTGGTGACATGTTTGCATAGAGCTCCAGAGCAAAAATCACAATTTCCAAACTTGAGGGGTGCTAATGAATTGAAATTTCAACCTTTTTCTATTTATACCTAGGGTTTTTGGAGGGATTTTCTCAAACCATGTGTATTGGATACACTATTTTCCAACTTCTGATGACCATTTGACCTATCAAACTCTGCCAAAACTCATTTCTTTTACCACCATTGAACTTTTGGCCATCAAATTGACTAATCGGGACAATTTTCTTTTTTTTTGGAATTTTTTCCAAAATTTGTCATTTTTCTTGAGGGGGCATACCCTTACCTATTTCACATTGGGGCACAACTGGGGCATGTTTTGACTGATTTTCTTTGACATAACGCCAAAATGACATTGTATCAAAGAGGGGAAAAATGTAGACACTGAAATTTGGTCTAGGCCTGCGACTTCAACTTCATCATAATTCTTATAATCATTGTCATAATTAAATAATATTAATTATTTAATAATTTTCTAAAATCCTTTTTCATCTATTAATTAAATAACTTTAATTTATTCATTTTAACCTTTATTCCTCTATTAATTAAATAACTTTAATTATTTAATTAATTCATTTTTATCTTTATTCAATCCTAATTAATTAAATAAATATTCTTTATTTAATTGTGTCGCTAATTGAGTTATCCTCTTTCTAAAATTAAATAAATTCTTATTTAATTTATCATTATTGCATTTTAAACTATAATTAAATAATCATTTTATTATTTAATTATTCATTTAGCCTTTTCTTTAGTCAATTAAATAAATCTTATTTATTTAATTTAATCTTCAAATCTTGAATGTTGAATTTAATTAATCATTAAATTCATAAAAGAATTATACCCAACATATTCTTCTGTAATTAGATACTCACTTAGTTATCTAATTATTCATTACCGCTTAAGTCGAGACCAAAATTAAATCAGTTTGTTATCTCCTGATCTAATTTTTGTCTATTCCTAACGAAGAGACTTTCTAGGTAATCAATTAGTTATCTAGTGTTATTCTTCTCTGTGCACACTTCTATTAATTAAATAACTTTATTTAATTATTTAATTCATCCACGCATTCAAATAGATCATCTTCTTACATGCTAATTCTCAACTTTACATGTGAACTCTATTCTTCTAATTTTTGAATAGCCTCACTAAAGATTAAATTATTATTTAATTTAATCTCTCAACATTTATGTGTTGTAACTCACACTAACTCTACCCTAATTCAAATGCATGTCATATCTTTCAATCTCAATTGTTGATTTAACTTTCAATCTAATCCTAAGATTCGAACAATCAATTTTCTATAAATTAGTCATATATTCATCATTGTTACTCCTGAAATCTTATGACTTTTGGAAGCAATCTATTATCTAAATCTTTGATGTTTTTCTAAACCACTATCATAGGTTATGCTTGCACAGAGAAATCTAAGGAAAATTATACTACAAATGAAAAAAGGAGAAGGACAATCGAGGTTATGCATGGAATTGTGTAGATATTCAGTGAGATGGCTATAATATTTACGATTTTATCTTTCCATTGTTCTTTATTGTTAGCTTAGTTTACATTAGAGTTTAATTGCATGTTATTTCTTTGATCTTTCTTGTTTTCATGTTGTTATAGACATGTCACAGTATTTCAACATCACACCCCCTCCAACACAAGATCCGCAAAGTTCTCAAGTTAATCCAGGATCATCGATCCCCCAAGTCCCTCAAGTTACCGCACAAGACACATGGTATCAACCTAGTTTCCACAATGATGTCTGTTATCAAATCCCACCCTCACTTGTTTGGATTTTAGTCATGGGTGTAGGACCTGATCCCAAAAATCCTCAAGGCTCTACTAATCCTCAATTTCTCATTCCTATTAATCAGCAAGGTGTTAACCCGCAAGTTCCTACCTCCATACCCTCCATTGCATTCATGCAATCTCATCCACCTAATCAATTGAGTAAGTCATTAGGGAACATTGGGGGTAGTGCATATAATATTTTTTCCTCTATGCCTCCTCACATCCCTCTCATCTGAATGCAATCATTTCCTCAACAAAACTCACTGCCTAATCTTGGCCACTCCATCTTGGAACAACCACCATATCAACAACCTCCACACCAAACTCAAGGTAATCCATCACAACCTCCCCATTAGTCACAAATCACTCCCTAGCAACATCAACCATCTTATCAATAGTCACCACACCAACCACAAGGTAATCCATCACAACCCCCTCATCAACCCCAGATCACCTCACAACCATAATAGTCTTCTCAAAAAATTCAAGGTAATTCTGCGACACAATATTCATACTACTCATAGCCTAACCCACATTACTTCTCACCTCATTACCATCAAGCACCTCCCCACAAACACTTATTATCAACCTCCTCCTCCACCAGGTACACCTAGACCACAATCTACTAAATCCAATCCCAATCCCAACTATTCCTACTATAATCCACAACAATACCAACAACAACAATCATACACTAATCCTCAACAACAGCAACAAAACACATACCATCAACAATCTAATCCACAATAACCTCCATATGTTTCCCAACAACCATTCACATACGATTACCAATCTAATTCACCTTATTATCAAAAACAACCATCCTATCAGAAGGGTACCTCCTCCTCATATTACCAAGCCCTTCCATCACACCAACAAATATACACAAATCCTCAACCTACATACATTGAGAAATACCAATAAATCCCTTCATATCCACCTCTACCATTGTATGATCAATTTTTTCCACCTCCACCTCTGCCATATCAACAATACACATCATATGATCAGTCCAATTTATCAGGTCCTCCCCTAGAAGCACCAGTCAATAAGGAGTTGGAAGACATGAAAGCTACTCCAAAAGACTTGCAAGTGGGTACCTCAAAGAAATCCTTTAAGTTTAAGGAAATTTTCCCTTACCCATTTAATTCATCCATTTCACTCATCCCCTTCCCCAAACATTTTGAAATCCCAAAATTCGATAAGTATAAGGGGAAGGGTGATCCAAGAAACCACTTGTGAGAGTTTTACATGCATGTCAAGAGCACCTGCATAATCACAATTGCCTTCTTTAGTTATTCCCAAGAAGCTTAATAGGACAAGCTCTAGATTGGTTCATGGGTCTTTCGCAAGGGTCGATCTCTAGGTTTGTTGATTTGGTAGTGAAGAAGTTGAACAATCATCTCTTTGAAATTTAGTTATGAAATGTTGGGATTCCTTTGAAACATGTTTAAATAGCCTCACAAACATTGAGGCAAGGTTGTTGAAGATTTTGGAGGACAAAACAATAAGTATTTACTTTATTTTCTGCAATTTCCTTGTGCTTTTTGTAGTTTACTAGACCTATATGGCCCCATACAGTTGTTTCATGATCTAAAACTAATGTAATTAGTTGAATCATTTAATCACCTACACTTTGGTTTTGATTTCATTGAATTTCTTAAATAAATAAGGGAGTTTGAGTAGTTTTATTGTAGACTGCCTATAAACCCTAGTTTCTAGGGACATTTGTAGCCAAAAAATGTGAATATCAGTCCATTCCACCATTGAAACCTACAAAAACTTAGTGGAATGGATGATTTTGGTTTTTTTTCATTATTTTTGTTTCCTTTTGGAGCAAGGGATGGAGTTTTCAGGGTTTTTGTCCAATCCCTAGCCTAACATCTTCATGTGTTAGGCTTAGGCAGGATAGAGAAGTAGTAGGAGAACAATTTCTAGAGATTGATGGATGATAAAAACTATTGAATTGGACCCTATGTGACTAGTGAAGACTATTGGTGAAGTTTTTTGGTGTTTGGAGATTGAATTCCTTGTGGGTGCTTTGGAAAACTGGCCTAATTGGCCTTGTTTTTGGCATAGCAGACCTCATTGGAGCAAGTTGGTCCAAAAAAACCATAGCCTAAAAGGAGGTATGTTGAATTTGAGCCCGATGGGTATCTAAAAAGTTGCTATTCCACTGGTGAACTGGCCTTCTCTAAAATATGTGCATGAAAACTAGGTTTGGAGACCTAGTAGTGAAGACAAGTGAAATTGTGAAAATCCACCATTGTTGGGTTTTGGAGATTGAAGAATGGACTAAATTGTGTTGAATTGTGATTTTTGAACCTATTCCACCCCTGCTCTACATTAGGTAGTATTAGAGAATAGGTTCTAATTGAAAGTGGGAAAGTGAATGAGAATTGGCATAAGAAAGATGCCTCCAAAGAAAAATCCAACAACCAAGAGGTTAAGGAACTGAAAGAGCATTTTCTCCAAAAGGAGAGGCTCTTTGAAGAGTCTCAAGAATCAACCCTAGATAGAATAGAAACATTGGAAAAAAATCAGAGAAGAAGAATGGTCAGTGGTGACCATAGTGATAAGGAGGATGAGGGTGAGAGTGAGAACCCTCCAATAGGTTTCCATGATGAGGATGAGGACTTGGACCCTAAAGAAAAGAGAATGGTCAAGATACTAAAGTCTGTAAAGGGTGAAAATATTCTAAAAGTGAATGTTGAGGTATCTATGTACATTGGAAAGATGGACAGTGACGAAGTGTTGGCTTGGATTGATGCTTTGGATAACTTCTTTGAGTTTGAGGAGATAGAAGACAATAAGAAGGTGAAATTTTCAAAGACTAAATTGAAGGGCCCTACCCTCATATGGTGGAACTATGTCCAAGAAGAAAGAGTTAAGAAGGGTAAAGCAAAGATAAGTTCATGGGACCGAATGGTAGAAAAAGTGAAGAACCAATTCCTACCTACAGATTATGCCATACAAAACTTCAGGAGGCTACAAAATTGGAAACAAAAGGAGTTATATATGATGGCATACACTGAAGAATTCCATAAACTGAGCATTAGAGAAAGACATACAGAGGATGAGGTAGAAAAGGTGGTAAGGTACTTAAATGGCCTTAGACTCAGTAAATAAGATGAAATTGGCCTTACAACTCCTAGGATAATTGAGGAGTGCTCCAAATTGGCTATCAAGGTAGAGGAAAGAATCAAGAGAAGACAAGAGTAGCAAGGAAGAGGAAGAGGGAAAAATTTTAGAGGTAAAGGAAACTTTGGTGCAAGAGGGAAGTCACAAAAGAAACAAGGTGAAGCAAGCAACCATCAAGAGAAAAGTGGTGAGTCAAGTGGCAGAGGTAGTTGTTAGGGTTAGAAAGGCAGATATCTAACAATTAAATGTAGATTTAAGTAATAAACAAAGAAACTAAAAACACAGAATAAATTATAACATAGAGAATTTAACGTGGTTCACCCAATCCGGCTACATCCACCAAACCGCAACCATCCAATGATTTTATTATCCAGTGCAAAACCTATTACAATCTTACGAATAATTGTGTTTTCATTTTCCTGTAACATCCAACCCCTTTTTATCAAGCTTAGAAGCTTCCAGATTTTGGGTTCTACAAAATTGGATTTTTCTTTTTTCGTTGATTTTTCCCTTTTTCGGTGATGACGCAAAAAAGTAGGAGGAAAATTCTTCTCAGGGGCTGCTGCCTCCAACCCCCACCTAGGGCCTGGCCCAGCCCCAGACCTCGGAAAGGATACATGCCATGGTGTACAGTATAGCATGATCAGTCGCCACATACCAACAATCTCCCACTTGGAGACTGATCAGAGTCCACACCAACACAATCTCCCACTTGGAGTCTGATCTTGGATGACACTATTGCAATTATAGCTCCCACTAGAAATAAGTACCTTGGACCCTGCTGCTCTGTTATACTTGAATTCAATCTTGAAGGCCAACTGAAGCTGAAGAGGAGCTCAACTTCTCCCTTGTCACCACCTTCGTAAATATATCTGTTGGATTGACATCTATATGTATCTTGTCCAACTTGACCTGTTCATCCTCCAACACTGACTGAATGAAATGATATCTCAACTATATGTGTTTTGTTTTAGAATGCAAGGCAGAATTCTTTGCAAGATGTATAGCACTCTGGCTATCTGTAAACAAATAATTTCTAGCCTATTGTTTACCCAACTCATCCATGAAAATTTTCAGCCATATCATCGCCTTTGTCGCCTTTGTCGCCTTTGTTGCAGCAACATACTTTGCCTCTATGGTGGATAAAGCAACCACCTTTTGCAATCGAGAAATCCAACTCACTGCTGTCCCACCAACTATAAATACATAACCTGTGGTACTCCGCCTGGTATCTATATCCCTTGCCAAATCTAAGTCAACATAGCCTTTCAAATCAGTGTTAGAGCCCCCAAAACATAAACATTTATTGGATGTACCTCTCAAGTACCTGAGAATCCATTTTACCGCATTCAAATGCTCAACTCCGGGATGACTCAAATACCTACTAACAACTCCTACAACATGTGCAATATTCAGTCTCATGCATACCATGGTGTACATTAAACTTCCTACAGCTGAAGCATATGGTACCTTTGACATTTTTTCTTCCTCCTCTTGTGTCTTTGGACACATATCCTTAGTCAATTTAACATGACTAGGCAAAGGTGTGCTAATATATTTTGCATTCTCCATATGAAATCTCTGCAACACCTTTTCAACATAATTAGCCTAAGATAAAAAACAATTTTCTATTTTTCCTATCTCTACAAATTTTCATACCAAGGATTTGTTTTGTTGTCCCCAAATCCTTCATAGAAAAATATTTTGCTAACTATTGTTTTAGCTCACTTATGTGATCCATGTTAGACCTTGTTACAAGCATGTCATCAACATATAAACACAAAATAATGTAGTTTTCATTATCCAACCTCTTAAAATAAACACAATGGTCAGAATTACCCCTGTTGTATCCTTGCTCAGCCATAAAACTATCAAATTTCAAGTACCATTACCGAGGTACTTGCTTCAAGCCATATAAACTTTTATTCAATTTGCACACTAGTTTCTCCTTACCTTTGACCTCAAATCCTTGTGGCTAGTCCATATATATTTCCTCTTCCAAATCACCATGGAGAAAGGTTGTTTTAACATCAAGCTATTCTAAATACAAATCTTCAGTATCCACAATACTTAAAACAATACGAATAGAAGTCATTTTAACAACTAGAGAAAAAATCTCATCAAAATCAATACCCTTTTTCTATGCAAATCCCTTTACAACTAATCTGACTTTAAATCTCTTCTTACCTCCATCCTCCTCTTTCAGCCTATAAACCCATTTGTTTGGTAAAGCCTTTTTACCTATAGGCAACTTGCATAATTCCTAAGTCTAGTTTTTTAGCAAGGAGTCTATTTCTTTTTCCATTCCATGCTCCCACTGAACCTTGGTATCCACCTGCATAGCTTCATCATAATATTCCAGTTCACTGACATTAGTTAACAAAATAGTATACAAAGAGGGAGAGAATCTTTCTAGAGGTTTACTTATCCTTGAAGATCGTCTAACAAGAGTTTGTGGTATTTTTTGTTGTTGTTTCCCAACATGAGGAACCACTGAAACATCATTGTTTGGAATATCATCCAACACTGCATAATCATTTTCTTTCTTCTCATGCTGCAGCAACAGATCTTTGTACAAAACTTTCTCATTGAATATGACATCCTTGCTTCTCACAATTTTCTAATTTTCAAAATTCAAAGCCTATAACCAAATTCATCAATGCCATATCCAACAAATATACATTTCTTTGATTTTGCATCAAGCTTGGCTCTATTTTCATAATCTACATGTGCAAATCCTTCACAACCAAAGTTTTGAGAAAAGAATAACTCATATTCTTACCTTTCCATGCTTCCTCTAGAATACCACAACCCAAAGGATTAGAGGGACCTCTATTAATTAAATAAATAGCAGTGTTTATAGTCTTTTCCCACATTTTTAAAGGCAGACCAACATGCAATATCATAGTTCGTGCATGCTCCATTATTGTTCTATTCATGTGCTCAACCACTTTATTTTCCTATGGAGTCCTTGGAACTATTTTCTACCTACGAATACTATTAGAGGAACAATAATCTTCAAACTCTTTGCTGCAATACTCACCACCATTATCAGATCTGAGACATTTTAGCTTTTTAGCTGTCTTATTCTCAACCAAGCTTCTCCATTTTTTAAAAGTTTCAAATACATCAGATTTCTTCCTAAGGAAATAAATCTGTACCTTCCTAGTTGCATCATCAATGAATGTAACATAATACAGAGAGCCACCGAGAGAAGATACCTGAGTTAGTCCCCATACATCCGTATGCACAAGCTCCAATTTCTCATCTTTATTTTGCTTCCCATCCTTGAGAAAACTTACTCTCTTTTGTTTTCCATACTCACAACTTTCACAGAAATCCATATTAACACATTTTAGACCTGGTAAAACATTATTTGAATGAAGTACTTTCATACCTTTTGCACTCATATTCCCAAGTCTATTATGCCATAGTGCTAATTCAGAGTCCACAGCAACAGTATGATCTTCTACCTGCTGAACTGCAGTAACTATTCCTGAACATTGACCTTTTTAGTAACAATTAAAGTAGAAGGAACAGTGTGACCTGTACAAAGATATAAGGTGCCTACTTTCACACCTTTTGCTACCACTAAGGCACCCTTTGTGACCTTCCAATTTTTATAACTAAATGTAACAACACAACCTTCATCATCTAGTTGCCCTGTTGAAATTAAATTTTTGCTTAACTTTGGAACATGCCTTACCTCATGTAGTAGCCAATGATTTTCATTCTGCAACTTAATCTTGATTTTTCCCTTTCCAACAATCTAACAGGGTTCGTTATCTCCTAAATAAACCAGCCCAAAATCCCCTTGGACATAATCAAGAAAATAACTTCTATGGGGGGTAGCATGAAATGAAGCCCCTAAATCTAACACCCAAGAATCATCAGCATTATCAAGGGAAATAATCAAAGCATCCTCATCAGATTTATTACTTACCACATTTGCCTCTTTACTTCCTTCCTTTTTGTCTCCTTTATTTTTCCAAGACCAACAATATTTCTTTAAATGACCCAACTTACCACAGTACCAGCAATCCCTCTTGTCTCTAGATTGGGAACTTCTATCCTTTGATTTTCCTCATGAGTTCCCACGATTTCTAGAATTGTTTCATCTCTCCTTTGTTCTGCCCTTGCTTTCTACATTCAAAACACTGCCTGATGTGGATGTTCCACCTGAGCATTTCCTATGAATTTCCTCGCTCAAAATAACACCAACAACATCATCAAATTTCAATGTATTCGAACTAGAAACAAAATTGCTAACAGCCATTACCAAGCTATTCCAGCTTTCAGGCAAAGAACATAGAATCAAAAGAGACCTAACATCAAAGTTTACTTTTACAGAAGTTAATTGATTGGTGACCGTATTAAACTCATTTAAATGATCAATAACTGACCCACATTCTACCATTTTCATATTAAATAAACGCTTCATAAGAAATAACTTATTCGAAGCATAAGGTTTTTCATATAACTTCGCCAGGGTTTCCATCAACTCTTGAGTTGTCTTTGCTTTTGTAATATTGAATGCCACTGATTGTGCCAGGAATAAACAAATACTACCAAGAGCCTTTCTATCCAAAATCTCCCAGTCCTCATCAGACATTGCTTGGGGTTTCTTGGTTTTCCCTTCCAATGTCCACCATAAATCCTTCTGATAGAGGTATTCCTCCATCTGCATCTTCCATAACTGATAGTTCTTCCCATTAAAATTCTCAACCTTCTTACTCTCGTCTGCCATTACTCCCACTCAACTGTGAGACCTTCCTACAGATGATAATTGAAGCACAACCCACTCTAATACCACTTGTTAGGGTTAGAAAGGCAGATATCTAATAATTAAATGTGGATTTAAGTAATGAACAGAGAAACTAAAAACACACATAATAAATTATAATACAGAGAATTTAACATGGTTCACCCAATCCGGGCTACATCCACCAAACCGCAGCCATCCAATGATTTTATTATCCAGTGAAAAACCTATTACAATCTTGCGAATAATCGTGTTTTTTCATTTTCCTGTAACACCCATCTGAACCCCTTTTTATCAAGCTTAGAAGCTTCTAGATTTTAGGTTCTACAAAATCGGATTTTTCTTTTTTCGTTGATTTTTCCCTTTTTTGGTGATGACGCGAAAAAGTAGGAGGAAATTTTTTGCCGGGGGCTATCGCCCCCAAACCCCCCCCAAGGCCTAGCCCAGCTGGACCCGGGCAAGGATACATGCTGGGGTGTACAGTATACCATGGGCTATACAGTATAGCATGATCAGTCGCCACATACCAACAATAGCTTTAGAGGAAGAAGATTTGGAAGTAGAGGAAGGTTTTTTGTACAAGGGAGAGGATACAATACCTTTTTAGGTCGATGCTATAATTGTAATCAGTTTGGACACCCAACATGGAAGTGCCCAGACAAACAAGCCTCAAGTTCTCATGGTAGTGAGCTTAGGAATCAAATTGTGCATGAAGAGGACACTAAAAGTGTTAATTCACCATCTTAGCATGATGCCCCTGAGGTACATGAGTCATTAATGATGAGGAGAACAATTATTAAAGTGACTACAACCAAAGAACCTCCACAAAGGAAATCCTTGTTCAGGACTACATGCAAGTCACATGGAAAGGTATGCAAAGTAGTTGTAGATTCAAGTTCTATTGATAACTTGGTGTCTTTAGAAATGGTTGAAAAACTAAATTTGGAAATAATTCCTCATCCCATACCATACAAAGTTTCATTGTTAAACAAGGGTCAACAAGTCTTGGTAAATGAGCAGTCATGGGTAGAGTTCAATATTGGGGGTTATAGAGACAAAATCCTTTCTGACATCACCCCCATGGATGTTTGCCACTTGCTACTAGGAAGGCCCTAGTAATATGATAGAAAGGAAAAGCATGATGGACATAAGAGTGTCTACATGATAGATAAATATGGTACCTCATACACCTTGAAGCCCCTTCAAGATGAAGAGTTTGACAAAAAAGTTGGTTCTAGAGTCATGGTAGTGGGCGAGAAAGAGTTTTTGAAAACTTTGAAGGATGGAGGTTAGGGATTTCCTTTGGTGATCAGACCTAAGTCCAAATCTATTTTAGTAGAAAAAAGAGTGGAAGGTATACCTAGTGAAGTTCAAGCCCTATTAGATAAGTATAAAGACATTGTAGTGGATGAGTTTCCAAGTTCTTTTCCTCCTGTGAGAGATTTCAGTCATCATATAGACTTGATCCCTAGTTGTATTTTTCCAAATAAGACTGCATATAAGATTACCCTTGAACAAAATGAAGAAATAAGGAAACAAGTTCAAGAATTGTTGGATAAAGGCCTAATTAGGGAAAGCTTGAGACCTTGTGTTGTCCCAATAGTTTTAGCACCTAAAGATCATGGGGATTGGAGGATGTGTATAGACTTTAGGGCTATAAACAAAATAACCATTAGATATAGGTTTCCAATACCTAGAATGGAGGACCTAATGGACTATTTGGTAGGTGCATGTTATTTCTCAAAGATTAACTTGAAAAGTTGAAATCATCAAATTAGGATAATGGAAGGAGATGAATGGAAAACAACATTTAAAACTAATGAATGCCTATATGAATGGATGGTGATGTCATTTGGACTATCAAATGTTCTGAGTACCTTTATGAGACTTATGAATGAAGTGTTAAAGCCTTTTATTGGTAAATTTGTTGTTGTATATCTAGATGATATACTTATGTTCAACAAAACAAAGGAAGAACACTTGCAACACCTTGACATGGTTTTAAAGAGGTTACATGAGGAGAAATTGATGATAAATCTCAAAAAGTGTGAATTTATGAAAGAAGAACTAACATATCTTGGTTTTGTGATCTCCAAGGGTTCATTGAAGATGGATCCCACCAAGATAGAGGCAATACTAAGTTGGCCAACTCCAAGGTCGGTAGGAGAGGTAAGAAGCTCTCATGAGCTTGCAAGTATTATGGAAAGTTCATTAAAAAGTTTAGTCACATTTGCTCACCTATCATTGACACCATTAAGGGAGAAAAAAGAAAAAAAATTCAATGAACTAATGAGGTATGGGAGAGATTTGAATATCTGAGAACTAGGGTGGTACAACAACCAATCCTTGCTTTACCTAATTTCAACAAGGTTTTCATCATAGAGTGTGATGCAAGTGGTTTTGCAATAGGTATAGTGTTAAGCCAAGAAGGAAGACCGGTGTGTTTCTTCAGTGAAAAGATAAATGAAGCTAAAAGGAGGTATTCATCATATGATCTAGAGTTGTCTGCAATGGTGCAGGCTCTTAAGAAGTGGAGGTACTACCTTTTTTCCAAGGAATTCATAGTGTTCATTGATAATCATGCCTTGCAATTTTTGAATAGTCAAGACAATTGAATCATAGACATGCAAAGTGGGTTGAATATTTGCAAAGCTATACATTCAACATCAAACACAAGAAAGGATAAGCCAATGAGGTTGTTGATGCTCTTAGTAGGATGCCAATTTTAGTGCATGAGATACAACTTTAGAGTGTATGGATAGATGCATTGAAGGACATGTATGATATAGATGATGACTTCAAGGAGGTATTTTCTATTTGTAATTAGTTTAAAGATAGTTTCCATGATGAGTATTCTAAATTTTTTTTGTAAGATTGTTTGTTATTTAAAGGATCTCAGTTATGTATACCAAGGTGTTCTATGAGATAAAATCTAACAAAGTAGAAACATTATGGAAGTATTGGAGGGCATTTTGGGGTTGACAAGACATTGGATCAGGTAAGAAGGTTTTATTTTTGGCCAAAAATGTAGGTAGATGTTAGAAATTTTATTGAAGGTTGCACAATCTTCCAAAGAGCCAAAGGATCTACTTCAAATGTAGGATTGCATCAGCCCTTACCAATCCCTAACCGCCCATGGGAAAGTTTAAGCATGGATTTTGTTTTAGGACTGACAAGAACTCAAAGGGGATATGATAGTGTGTTTGTGGTGGTTGATAGGTTCAGTAAAATGGCCCATTTCATTTCTTACAAGTTTACAAATTATTCTTATCATATTGTAGGGTTGTTCTTTAAAGAAATTATTCTTACAGGGACTCAAAGTTTATTAGCCACTTTTGGAGAACACTTTGGAGAAATATTGGAACCAATTTGACTTTCAATACTATCTACCATCCAAAAATGGATGGAAAGACTGGGGTGGTAAATATATCACTTGGAAATCTCTTGAGGTGTCTCACAAAGGAGCATGGGAAAAAATGGGAATTAGTTCTCCCTTAGGCTGAAAATGCTTATAACGATTCAACCAATAGAAGCATAGGGAAAAGTCCTTTTGAAGTGGTATATGGAATGAAACCAAGAGGTCTGTTTGAGATTAGGGATTTGATAGGGATGGAGAAGAGAAGTGTTGAAGGTGATGATTTTGTAGAAGCCATGAAAGAGATCCACCATCAAGTGAAAGAAAACTTACAGAGAAGTGTTGAGAAATATAGGAAGTATGCTTAATTGAAGAGGAGAGATGTGAAATTTAAGGTAGGAGACTTGGTCCTTGCACACTTGAAGACAGAAATATTTCCAAAAGGAAAGTACACCAAGCCGCTAATGAAGAAAATTGGGCCTTGCAAAGTGGTCCATAAGTTTGGAGCCAATGCATATGAGATAGAACTCCCTCTTGGAGTTGTTATCTCACCTATATTTAATGTTGTTGACTTGTACCCTTTCAAGGGATTTGTGGATGTAGGTACAGGTGTAGATGATGAAGTTTTTGGTGAAGAATGGCTGAAATATCTACCTCCTTCTGAACCATTGAAGCTTGACACAATTATTGGCACTAAGGAGTTCAAAAGGACTAGGCATAAAGTTTACAATGAGTATCTTGTCAAATGTCATGGTTTACCTCCAAAAGATGCAACATGGATGTCTGAAGATGATATCAAGAAACATGGAACCTCAGTTAAGGAGATGATCTCAAATGGGACTTGAGAATTTTTTCTCTCCAGGTGTATGGTATAGGGGCACCATGGTCATTTTGCTCAATTGATGTCAATAGGTGTGTAGTTTGGATTTTTTGTGTGTTTTTTCATTGGTTGATGTAATAAGGTTGAATGAATACCATATTTTATGTTTTTGTGTCATGTAGGGTCCTTTTGGTGTGTTTTGTAAAAAGTTGTCAAAAGATGTAAAAGTTGCTTAGCAACTTGACAATTTTTGTATTGTGAAGAAGTTGAATGGTCATCTCTTTGAAATTTGGTTATGAACCATTGGGATACAATTGAAAAATATTTAAATATCCTCACAAACATCGAGTCAAGGTTGTTGAAGCTTTTGGAGGACAAAACAATAAGTATCTACTCTATTTTCTGCAATTTCCTTGTATTTTTTGTAGTTTACCAAACTTGTACGACCTTGTACAATTGTTTCATAATATAAAACTCATGTAATTATTTGAAGCATTGAATCACCTACAATTTGGTTTTTATTTCATTGAATTTCATAAATAAATAATGGAGTTTGAGTAGTTTTATTGCAGACCGCTTGTAAACCCTAGTTTCAAGGGTTTGTAGCCAAAAAATGTGAATACCAATCCATTCCACTGTTGAAATCTGGCCAAACTCAGTGAAATGGAGGATTTTGGTTTTTTTTCATTTTTCTTTTGTCTTTTGGAGTAGGGGATGGAGTTTGTATGGTTTTTTTCCAAGTCCTCACTAGTAGAATTTGGCAAATAAATGACTAAATGACTAAAAAATTTAGTCACATGACTAACACTAGTAGAATTTGGCAATTAAATGACTAATTTGATAATCATAAGTGACTAATTTGGTCATTGAGAAAAATCACAACTAAATAATTGGCCAGACAAATAAAAATGACTAAATAAATGACTATTACTCCTCTATTCTTTTCTCTTTCAATTTTGATCATATTCCATAGAGTTTAAGCCCCCCTCATGGGACCCCTACCTAAGCAAACCATTTGGTCGCCTAGGTTGCTTGGTGCACCAAAAATACCTATTGCATGGAAGAAATTGCCTCTTTGTGCAATCTTAAGGCCTTCACATATTTTATAAAAAAAAATAACATTTACATTCTTTAACTTTTATTACTCATTATGTTAATGAATCATTAATGTTTTAACTATGATTTGAAGCTAGTTTGAT
>VDFB02271358.1:563395500-563414031 GCA_007258455.2 Sequoia sempervirens
TCCATCTATCTCTCTCCCCTATACCCTTAAACCTTAAACCCTAAACCATAAAACCATAAACCCTTATAACCCTCTACTCTAAACCCTAAACCCTTAACCCTTAACCCTTAAACCTTCTACCTTATACCCTAAACCATTAACCCTTAAACCCTCTATCGTATACCCTAAACCCTAAACCCTTAACTCTTAAACCCTCTACCATCTACCATTAACCCTTAGGTGTATGTGTACACAAATTGGATATCCGATTTCTAGAACTAAAATCATACCATTACAAAACATTTGAATTTTTTTTTCAAATCAGATATCATATTGTATTGGATGTCAGATTATAACAAATATCAAATTTTTGGGCCTTAGAAAAACAACATGTGGGCCATTTTGTGCACTCCAATGGACCCTACATTTTTTTTCTAGGCTTTGCAGGCAACAAATGTGCAATTTCAGATAGGAATAGACAAAGATCAACCATTTGGAGCATCTTCTACTCAAATTTGTCATAAGCAATGATTTTTTAGCATCTTTTATGAGGTATAATGGGGAGCAGTAGTCATCAAAAGAAAAACATAAGAGAAAGCTTACAAAAGAACAAATTGAAGCATATAGACAAAGATATAGAGGTCATAGGAAGAGAAGACAAGGTATGTTAAATATTGGTGAACCTGACCCCTATGGTCTTTCAAGTGAAGAGGAAATTGAATATGTTGAAGGTGAAAATATTCAAGGTGAAAATGTTGGAATTGAAGATCTTGAACATGATATTCAAATTGGGAATGAAAATGTTCAAGGTGAAAATGTTGGATTTGAAGATGTTGAACATGATATTGAAATTGGGAATGAAAATATTGAAATTGATAATGAAAATGTTCAAGGTGAAAATGTTGGATTTGAAGATATTGAATATGATATTGAAATTGGGAATGAAATAGTTCAAATTGATATTGAAAATTTCCATGGTGAAAATGTTGGAAATGAATATTTTGAACATAATATTGAAGCAATTGTAAATTATGTTTCACCAAATTACATAGGAAATGAAGAAGCTTGTGTGGAAGAAATACATATTCCAAATTCAAACCTTCAAGAACCCCTAAATGGTTGCTTGAAATTGATGATAACATTATGAACAATTTTGAAGGCAATAGGTCAACATGAACTGTTCAGTTGTGGGCTAGAAGACTTTTCAACCAATATTTTAGTGATAAGACATTGACCAAGCAATGCCAATTTTTTGTACAATTGCTAAAGATGCAAAAGATGAGACCTTTGCTAGCCAAATTAAAGATTCGTGTGAACAAGAAGACTAAAAAAAATTCTATTATTGTCAAAAATATTTTTAATGCTCTCAAGTATATTGGAAAAAATAACAAGGAAAAGTATAAGAGAGCTACTCTGAGAGTCATTACAGCCACCCTAGTAGGCCATCAATTCAAAAAGGATCACTTTATGAGACAAACTTGTATTGATTTTGACATAAATCGTAAAACTTTGGATAGAGCACTCACAAGAAGAGAAAGAATAGATGATCCTCATCAAAATGATACATGGGATTTTGTCGGGAAGCTTCCACGTGTTGATAAGAAGCTAACTAATAATGTAAAGTAGGTAATTCAACAATTTTGGAACTCTAGAGTATCACCCAATGCAAAGGATGTTTTAAAGTTAAGAATTGGCAATTGAGATTGTACACCACATCCTAAACATTTCTTGAAATCAAGCCAAACAATGTTGTTCAAAAAATTTATTGAAACACATCCAAATATGGAAATCTCTCAAAGGACTTTTGAAGGTTTGAAGTCATTTTATTGTGTGCCTCTTAAGATTCATAATACTCTTTGTTACAAATACCATGTGGATTTTTCAATGTACCATGAGCTATTATGCAATATCCATTTTACTTTTCATACTAATGAAATGTTGTAGGAGTGTGGTGCAATGCATCTTCTGAAATCATCAAGGGACTTGCTAGATATATTTTTATGTTCTAGAGATGATGGTTGCTTTTTCTATAGAAATGATTGTTTAAATGCGAAGTGCTCACAATGTGGTGGCTTGTCAAAGTTTGTTCAATTTTTTCATGAGAGTTCCAAACATGAATTTGGAAAGAAGCTTGTTGAGAAAAAGAGATATGAGATGGTCAAATATACTTTGCAGAGTGGAGGTGAAGGTTCTATATGTGATTTGGTTACAAAAGAATGTAGTGTTGCTGATTTTATTTTAGATTTTAAGGACAATCTTTTCTACAAGTATGCAAGGCATAGTCATAGGTCTCAGTGGTTGGATCAACAATTTAGGATGTGTAAGGACTCTTTTCCGATTGGAACTATTATATCAGTGGTTGATTTTGCAGAAAACTACACATTGCAACCACAAAACGAGGTACAATATCAATATTACAATTCCATTCATATTGCTATTTTTGTCCACATAACATTTAGACATGCACCTGATAGTACAGAGGAGGATCGAAAGATAATCAGAGAGTATCATTTTTATATCAATGATGATATATCTCACTCGTTCGAGTATGTCCAACATTGTTTCAATATTTTTTTTGATTTCTTGCAGGAGCATGATATAGCACTGGGCCGACATCTCATTTGGTTAGATAATTGCATAGATCAATTCAAGAATGCTCGTATGTTTTATTGGTTGAGTAGAATGCATGTAGAGAGGGGTCTACCTCATATTTGGAGTTTTTTTGAAGATAGACATGGGAAAGGGGAGCATCATGGAGCAGGTGCATGCGTAAAGAGAGCTCTAGTTAAGGAGAAATTGAATATTTTAGTAGCAAAATTCAACGATGCATGTTCTATTGTTGATTGGTGTAGTTCAACATTGTCATAGGGAGGGACACTTGATTCGATAGTGTGTGGATTCTTTTGGTTGGTTGAGAAGGGTATAGTGGGAGGTAGATTGGATTGTCATACAATCAAATATTCTTCAAAGATGCATTCATTTCAAAGCTCAGATGTAGGCACATGGACCATTTGGACATGAGAGTTGGCTTGTTTTTGTCAGAGTTGTATTAAGTGAGAGTGGGATCAATGCGAGTCAAGTGAGTGGGTGGATACATGGGTTCCATAGTAAATAACTCCTTTATCTCAAACAATATCCATGAAAAATGACACAATGGAAATTTCAGTTGATTACGACCAGCTTGTAGATCTACTATAGCCATGACATGTTTTTGCAATTGTTGCACCACAGGGGAATGAAAAGAGATCATACTATTGGTTGGCTCAATGTGTGTGGGTAAAACATAAGCCAACACAACTGATGGAAGATGATGATGGTTTCATGCATCCTACAGGTTCAGTTGTGGTTGCAAACATACATGATTAGAAAGAATGGCATACCTACATTTGAAGACTACGAGAAACAAAAAACCATTCTCATGTATTTGCACCTTGTTATAGAAACAAATGTTAAGTTGTTGAAGCATCATGCTAGACCAAAGACAAAACAACTATGGGCACTTAGTATTGATGATCATGAAGGAATATTGGATACTCTTAAGCAAAGAGATGACCCTTCAGGCACACTTTAATAACATTTTCAAGAATGGAAGGTATAATTCTTACGGTCATTATGCTTAAGTTCATTAGTGTTCTTTATTTAATACTGATATTTTGCATACTATTGCAATGCAAGTGTCTTTAATAGTGATATTTTGTATGCAATTTTGTGATATTTTTGGCATGATTGATCATGGACCTACTGCAACAATAGCCAGCTCTGATCCTTTTGGAGAGGTATGCGAAAAATTAGAACAATATAGATTTGTTATTCTAAGCATCTTTGTTAGTCTTAGAACAATATAGATTTGTTATTCTAAGCATATTTTATAGTTTGCATCACTAATTCATCATCATTCAGTTTGTTTAGATTAATATAGATTTGTTAGTCTAAGCATCTTTTCTATTGTGACAATATAGATTTCTAATTTTCTCATTTTCCCATTTTTGTGATATTTTTGCCACGATTGATCATGGACCTACTACAATAATAGCCAACTTTGATCCTTTTAGAGAGGTATGCGATAGATTAGAACAATATAGATTTGTTATTATAAGCATCTTTTATAGTTTGCATCACCAATTCATCATCATTTTGGTTGTTTAGATTAATATAGATTTGTTAGTCTAAGTAACTTTTCTATTGTGACAATATAGATTTCTTATTTTCCCATTTTTGTGATATTCCTGGCATGATTGATCATGGACTTGTTGCAACAATAGCCATCTCTGATCCTTTCAGAGAGGTATGCAATAGATTACAAAAATATAGATTGGTTATTCTAAGCATCTTTTATAGTTTTCATTACCATATCATCATATTTTTTGTCATTTAGAATAATATAGATTGGTTATTATAAGCATCTTTTATAGTTTGCATCACCAATTTATCATCATTCAGGTTGTTTAGATTAATATAAATTTGTTAGTCTAAGCATCTTTTCTATTGTGACAATATAGATTTCTCATTTTCCCACTTTTGTGATATTCCTGGCACGATTGATCATGGACCTGCTACAACAATAGCCAGCTCTAATCCTTTCAAAGAGGTATGTGAAATATTACAACAATATAGATTGGTTCTTCTAAGCATCTTTTATAGTTTGAATTACCATCTCATCATATTTTGTGTCATTTAGAATAATATAGATTGGTTATTCTAAGCTACATTGATGGTTTGTACAAGTACTTGTCAGTCCAGAATGTGAACATACTACTATTGTGGAAGACGGTGCCTTGAATGCCTCCAATAGGAAAATTTTGTAAAATTTGAATTTTCAAATGTGAAACAATGTAAAAGGGTCATAACTATGTATGTGAATAATCTATATCCAGTGATGTTTTTTGAAATATGGGTCAAATGTCTAGCATTGTATAAAGGGTATGTTTAAAATGTAAAGGGGTCTGTATTTTGGAAACTCATAGGTTGAATTAGTCATACAGGTGTATACTTTGTTACTGCTATTGGGACAATTCTTTAATAACCTTTTGTACTTAATCGAGCTACAACCGAAGGTTTTATTCCTGGTTCTTTCCTATCAGTATGCTCATTTGAACTAGGTTTTGTAATATCTCCTACTTATATATAATAAATTACATTGGCTTACCACTTTTGCTCCTCAAATCCAGCTTGGGTGTAACTTCATTTTTAGCAACTTTCATGAGGTTTTTAAGAAAATAAATGTTTCCAACCTTGCCACACCCTATAAACTCATCAAACATGTCTATTAGGACCTATACAAGCTTGATCCAACCTTAAATCTTGTTTCCCCCATGGTTCATTGACATTAGCAAGTTGTAACCACCATTTTTCACCTAATTTCACTCATTTTTACCATGCATGGCAACTCACCAACTCAAGTATAGATGTTTACAATTCTCTAAACCCACATAGTCACCTTATATAGTCCTAATAAAATCTACCATGGCCATACCATCCAGCTATAGACCGTACAATAGATGGTATGGCCTTTTAGCACTTTGGACTCTTAAGGGAAATCACTGATCCAATGTAGTCTGGAGTGATTTGGCATATTTGGGTACAAAAGAGGACCATCCCTAGCATAAAATTACCCATCTAGACATGTTGGAATAGTCCATTTGGTCGTACAAGTTGAAAAATGAAAGTTGCGCCACTTTCCAACTCTACACTGCTTGCATTTGACAACTTTTCCCTCAACTGAAAACTTGCCACCATAGGAAAACGCCTCCAAGATAGAAAAAAATGAGAGAGATTATTGTATATGGACCAAACATGATCCCGTAGCCTCAAATGGAGAGTCTGTAAATGTCACAGTTTCTGAGAAATAGCCCTTCAAAGATTGTTTCCTTTTAGCATTTTGGACTCTTAAGCGAACTTTTTGGTCCAATGTAGCTCAGAGTGATTTGGAATATTTGGGTGAAAAAGAGGACCATCCCTAGCATAAAAATACCCATACAGACATGTTTGAATAGTCTGTTTGGTTGTACAAGTTTTTTAATGAAAGTTGCACCACTTTGCAACTTTACACTACTTGCATCTGACAACTTTTCCCTCAACTGAAAACTTGCCACCACGGGAAAACGCCTCTGAGATAGAAAAAATTGAGAGAGGTTATTGTATATGGGCCAAACACGATCCCATAGCCTCAAACGAAGATTTTGTAAATTCCATGGTTTCCAATAAATATCCCTTCAAAGATTTCTGCCTTTTAACTATTTGGACTCTTAAGGGATATCGTCGATCCAATGTAGCTTGGAGTGATTCAGCATATTTGGGTGTAAAAGAGGACCATCCCTAGTGTAAAAGTACCAATCCGTACATGTTGGAATAGTCCGTTTGGTCGTATGAGTTGCTGAATGAAAGTTGCACCACTTTGCAACATTACACTACTTGCATCTGACAACTTTTCCCTCAACTAAAAAATTTTCACCACGGGAAAATGCCTCTAAGATAGAAAAAAACAAAGAGAGGTTATTGTAGATGGGGCAAACATGATCCCATATCCTCAAACGAAGAGTCTTTAAATGTCACAGTCTCTGAGAAATAGCCCTTCAAATATTGTTGTCTTTTAGCACTTTCGACTCTTAAGGGAAATCATCGGTCTAATGTAGCTCAGAGTGATTCAGTGTATTTGGGTGCAAAAGAGGACCATCCCTAGTGTCAACATACCCTTTACATGTGTTCAGACAGTTTTCTTGGTCGTACAAGTTGTTGAATGAAAGTTGCACCACTTTGCAACTTTACATTGCTTGCATCTAACAACTTTTCCCTCAACTGAAAACTTGCCACCATAGGAAAACACCTCCAAGATTTCAAAAACTAAGAGAGGTTATTGTATATGGGCCAAACACAATCCCATATCCTCAAATGGAGAGTCTGTTAATGTCATGGTTTCTGAGAAATAGCCCTTCAAAGATTGTTGTCTTTTAACACTAGTTTCAACTCTTAAGGGAAATCAACGGTCCAATGTAGCTTGGAGTGATTCAATGTATTTTGGTGCAAAAGAGGACCATCCCTAGCGTAAATGTACCCATCCATATGTGTTGGAATAGTTCATTTGGTCATACATTTTTTTGAATGAAAATTGCACCACTTTGCAACTTTACATTGGTTGCATCTAACAACTTTTCCCTCAACTGAAAACTTGCCACCACGGGAAAATGCCTCTAAGATAGCAAAAAATGAGAGAGGTTATTTTATATGGGACAAACATGATCCCATAGCCTCAAACAAATAGTTTTTAAGCATCATGGTTTCCAAGAAATATCCCTTCAAAGATTGTTGCCTTTTAGCACTTTGGACTCTTGAGGGAAATCGCTGGTCCAATGTAGCTCAGAGTGATTCAGAATATTTGGGTACAAAAGAGGACCATCCATAGCATAAATATGCCCATCCAAACATGTTGGAATAGTTTGTTTGGTCGTACGATTTGTTGAATGAAAGGTGCACCACTTTACAACTTTACACTACTTGCATCTGACAACTTTTCCCTCAACTGAAAACTTGCCACCACGGGAAAACACCTCTAAGATAGCGAAAACTAAGAGAGGTTATTGTAGAGGGGCCCAACATGATCTTGTGACCTCAAACAAAATTTTTGTAGGAATCACAATTTCCAAGAAACAATCCATCAAAGATTGTTTCCCTTTTGCACTTTGGACTCTTAAGGGATTTCGTTGATTGAATGTAGCTCAAACTGCTTCGGCCTATTTGGATGTGAAAGGGGACCATACCTAACCTAAACATAACCATCTAGACATGATGGAATAGTCATTTAGGTCATACGAGTTGTAGAACAATATTTATTTATGCACTTACAAGTAGTTTTTACCCTCCAACCAAACTCCAATGCTGATTTTCATTTGAAAAAAATCCATGAGACCATAGCTTGTTTCTTTCTTTTTAATGGAAACTGGTGGGAAGCAGAGTTAAATTCTTCATATATTTAGCATTTGAGATTGAAAAAAGACATCAAAATGGCTAGTGTACTAAATAAATTCTTATGCTTTCTAAAGAATGTTGATAACTCTACTCAGTTGGCTTCTTTTTTCAAAATCATACAAATTGAACCTTGGCATCAATAGACTCTATATATCAAGCTACCACAATTCATATTGAGTCATAAAAAAGGTTGAGGAAGTCATTTTGGGGATTGATGAATGCAATTTTGTGAAGAATCAATAAGATCATATTGAGTTACTTTGCAAAAATTGTGGTTTCTACAAAAAAAATCTATTTTTCTCCATTGTTCAACCCCCACACAACAAGTAAATGGCTAAATAGCATGTGCAATAAGGGGGAATCAGGCCTGAGACCCCTTTAAAGTTGGTTTGAGTGCTTTCTTTTCATTTTTGTGAGTTTTGTGCCAAGTTTTCTCAAGGCGAATAGTGAACCCAAATTTTGCATTTTGAGTAAATTATGAATTATTGAAGCCCTCCACCTACTGTACTTTTCATGTCGCTTGGTGGAGAGGCTATGTACAATATTATTTGAATGTGTGTAGGTACATTTAAGAAAGGGGAAATGATTTGTGAGTTTTGGAGTTGTTGTCCTAAGAAAATCATTACTTAAATTGCATGAAAATGGAGCTTTTAGCCTAGGGTTTGTTAAAATCAATGAGATTGGGGGAATCTCTTTAATGTTTAAGAATATTGGGGTCATAATAGAGGTTTCTAAGTTGGTGGCATGGTCAAGGGAGTTGTGCAAGTGGGACTTTCAATAAACCCTTTGCATTTTCATGGTAAACAAACAGTTTCATGGGACAACCTGCTAAAGGACCTGTAGGTGCATAATAATCTTAGAATTTGTTCTTTTATGACACAACTCAAGAATTTTTGGGGTGTTCTTGTGAAGATCAAGTGTTTAAAGGGAACTCACTTTGTGGAATAAGGCTAATTCACTAGCCTAGGATAGCGGTATGTTATTGGTTCTCAAATTTGGTCCAAAGGAGTCAAGGGTAGTTTTCACATATGTTTTCACCCCCACTTTGCATCAATCCATAGCTTGTTTGAAAGCACTTGTTTTAGGCTTTTAGCCATAACAAAAATCCAATGAACTGTTTGATAAAAAGCTTTGGTACACATGCATGAAAAATGTGGTAGCATAGACAAGGCAGTGATCTGTTTGAAAAAATGCCTCAAAGAAATGTGGTCTCATAGAATTCCATGACAAGCAAAATCAATTGACAACTGCTCCTAGTTATTAGTTATGTAATGTGAAGTAATTGCATAACTTCTTAGGTTGAATTTGTAAAAACTATATTGTAATTGAAATTTTTTCATCTATCAGCATCTAGTTGTTAGTTATGCAATGTGAAGTAATGCTTTGAGTTTGAAAGATGTGCAATGCAATGTAATCAGCGATATGAATATAAACTACATAATACAACCATTCTTTTTTATGCTATTGTACATTGATATTTAACCATTTCTCACTTGATTAAATTTTCAAAGATTTTAATCATGCACATGAGGAAGAAATTAAATTTCGATTGTCAACTTCTATATATCAAATTATCCAATAATCTTGAGTGTATCTCCATATACAAAAATGGCATCAACGCCAACTCAAACAAAGTTTTACAAAATGTGGCATATGCCATCTCGATGTCTATTCAAAATTTACGTGCCAAAATGTATATCTCATCCTAAACTATTGGTGGATCATCAAAATGGAGCCTCTTTGAAGCACTCGTTGGCTCTGAAGGTAGCTGCACAAGAAAAATTCAAACCACAATTGAGATTAGTTATACTGTATGATTTAAAATTGAATAATTAACATCAAAATCAATATCATTGAATTATAATTGAACTCTAAAATTGAAATCTTGATTACATGAAATATTCGTCTCTTCAAAGGGTCAGGAGTCCTAGAATATACCCCTCTCAATGAACCAACCAAACCAACTTTTGTAATGTCAATCTATATATGTAAACAAAAACATAAAATTGATCCAAGTTAGCATACAATTGTCGATAATAGGAACATATAAATACCAAACACAAAATAAAATAAATTCATACCTCTTTAGGCTGATCTTTTTCTTTATCTCCTTTAGGTGTTTTGACACCTCCTCCTTGAGGTGTTTCCACACCTACTCTTTGAAGTGTTCCAATACCTACTCCTTCAGGTGTTGTGGCAATTGTCAACAATGACATATAGCTCATAACTTCCTATACATAAAAATGACAAGTACATATGAAACTACCAATCTATGTCAATGTATGTATAATCAATATAAGGTCTTAAAAATCTTAATTCAATCAAATTTGAGTTCAATTACCTTCCCCTTATCTAACATTGCACTTCCATAATCTAGACAAGGTTGCACCTAACTCGCACTAGGTATTTCCTACAAGAGGAAAATAAGATAAACATATAAGTTATTATATAATTTCATTAATGACAATTCAAATTACAAGCAAGTATATAATAAAAAAATTTAAACAAGTGAGTGTGAAAATATATACTATGTGTGTGTCGAGGCCAAATGAAATAGCCCTAAGGGTGCTATCAGTCACCTATGCGAGCTCCTCCTTAGACATCAACTATTAAATAGACCATGTAAATAAATATTAGTACTTTATACTATCTCTTATTAATATTCATTTAAAAACAAATGCAATTTATGAATTTACAACTTAAATCTTACCTGTGTCACTATTCCAATGTCCCTCTCTCTAGCAGGAGAGAACTCTGTAGGGTGTGTTCCACTCCCCTGCATCTGATCTATAATGTCCACATCATGGAGGTCATAATCAGAAGTATCCAAGGGATGCTCTGTGGGTTGTACAAGAGGACCCAAGCATATCTGGTGGCACATAGAGAAATTATGTGGCACACAAATATGTGGAACTGACAAGGATGATGCAGTAGCACTCAAGCCATCATCAACATCGCCAGAATGTGGCTGAGCTACTATAGAAGCATGTGAAACCAAAAGACCACTCAAAGAGTGAATAGCCTTGATAGTCTGTGTGGCCACATCTTGCATAATATATGGATGATATATTGGAGGTGGTAGAGGAAGGGGAGGATGGGGAACATATGGGCGTGGGACTACTCTAACTGCCTCTGGTCTATCCTAGGGCATACCTCCACCAACGCCTTGGAAGGGTTTAATGTCAAAGTAATTGACATGATGCCCTAACACAAACTCAACATATAATTTTTTAATAAAGTAAAATAGTATATCACAATTTTTGTTTGGTGGTTTATCAAAAACCATACACCAACGATCCCAAAAGTTATCTACAATGTCCCTATGCATGCACCATTTTATAAAAAAAATTGGTTTATTAACATTAACTGGAAAACCAGGGGGTTAACAAATAAAGAGGCTATTTGGGCTTTGGTTATTCTAAGATCTTTCACATCATCATAAGACAGTCCATGTGCATAATATTCCCTCATGTCTTCTCACCACGAATGAAAGGCATTATTTTGGGTGGAGAGGGTTTCTATATTTTTAATTATTTCCTTCAATGCATTTGACATCTCGACTAATTGAGGGATTCCCATATAAAATTCAGAAATTCCCCTGAATTGCTAAAAAATTTCACCAATTAAGTCTTCAATTGATGGCTATGGAGGTGGTGGATCATTTGGAATTTGTGCATTTTCATTTTCAGTTGGTGGATCGTTTGGAATTTGTGCATTTTCATTCTCAGCTGGTGGATCATTTAGAATTTGTGCATTTTCATTCTCAACAGCCATAATGCCTTATTAAAGTTAAAAACTAATTAATCTAATTCAAATTAGACAATATAAATGAAAATATTGTAAAAATACCCTAGTTTTAAAAAAAAATCCAAAAAAACCCTACTTTTTAACAAAAAACTATAATATTCTCTAATTTTTAATACAAATACATAAACAACACTATTTTTAAATCAAAATCCATAAAAAACATTCATCTTTAACCAAAATCCATTCTAAACTCAAGTTTTTCATAAAAATTCAATCAAAACCCTATTTTGAAAAAAAAAACCATAAAAAACTAATTGAAATTATACAAATCTAATTCAAAATTTGATCAAAGCAAAGAAAAATCCAAAATATAACCTTGCAAAATGGATATCGACTATAAATTGGATATCTATTATGTGAAAAACCTCCTCACTATGTGCCCGTGACCTACCTGTGAAAGTGTAAAATGATTTTAACAGGCCCAATATATATATATATGTATGTATGTATGTATTTTCCTCAAATCGGATATCCGATTTGGAAATCTTGGTTTGGGCATTGCTTTGGAGCAATTTACTGATGGCCAAGCCACAAAAAAGTCAACTCGACATTTTCGTGTTTTTGGGTTGATGAAAAACTTAATTTTTTCCCCATTGCCACTTTTTGGCCCATCATGATCCTACACATACCCTCATTTCAAAAGGTCAAGTAGTTATTTCTAGAAGCAATTAGATTCAATTTACATGGATTGTAGAAACGTAATGTCTATAAAAGTAATTATTTCTAGAAATAGTGCCTTAAAAACTTTAAGTTCAAGTAGTTATTTCTAGAAGCAATTAGATTCAATTTACATGGATTGTAGAAATGTAATGGTCGAGTCTATTGAAAATGAAGATTTTTCCCTTAAAAAAATAACATTTTTCCCTAAAAAATGAAGATTTTACCCTAAAAATGAAGATTGATTCACTTCTATCTTTACTTGTTGATATACTCGACCATCTTAATAATACAAAATAGAAATAAAAATGATCGATTTTGGTATGTGAAGATTTTCTCTTTCAGGCTTTATATTGTTAAATTTTTTTTAAAATAGAATTATTTTATAATCTATGAAATCAATTGTGTGTTGATCATTTTTATAGATGTTATCTTTTATACAAGTTTGAACTCTAGTAATTTTAGGAGCACATCATGCTTATCTTAATTTTCACAACCTATATTAAAATGACAATGTAGATAGATGATTATTTTTCCCCTATAAATGAAGATTAATTTTTACATGCCTTCCACACAATAGTTTTTTTGGGTGCATTTTAGCAATAGGTATTTTTGGTTCCTTGATCGAGTTGTGTATGCATTAGGAGGGAATATTAGGAAGTTTTTTTTTTGCGTAAAACATTGTGATTGCACATTGGAGGAAAGTTTGGAAGTTTAATCAACAATTTGGTGTTTCAGCTCTTGCACGTGTTTTAAGGTTTTCCATAACACTAGATATCAAGAAAAAGCTTTGGTCTGAGAGTACATTGCAAGTATGACGAAGGAAGAAAATAGTGAATGCAAAGAGTGGTGGTTTTTCCCTTTGTATGCAATTGATTGGTTGGGGAAGGGGAATAAATATCGATGATAGTGATAATGTTGATGTTGAGGCTTTTGAGAGAAGAAGGTGTATGAATATTTCGATGCAATATGCTCGCCACCCTATGCTCAAAGATTACATCCATTCTATAGTTGAGAGTCTCCAAACTTATATTGATAAGGTATGCTTGTTGTCTCAACTTATATTGTATTAACAATAAACATATCACTTGTTTTTCTTATC
This sequence comes from Sequoia sempervirens, assembly GCA_007258455.2. Classification (NCBI taxonomy): domain Eukaryota; kingdom Viridiplantae; phylum Streptophyta; class Pinopsida; order Cupressales; family Cupressaceae; genus Sequoia; species Sequoia sempervirens. Next base: position 563,409,008 of record VDFB02271358.1, read on the forward strand.
CTAGATCAAAGAATATGATCTAAAATGTTGATGCAAAAGTAAGATGAAACAATTTCTTTTTTTTTCATTTTCTTTGAGGAGCTCATTACTTGCATTATATATTTTTTGGGACCCCTATGTACTTCTGATTGGTCTGGATTTGTAACAGACATATTCACATTAGGATTCACTTTGATCTAATAGATTATTGCATTCCATGTTGGGGATTTTAACTTTTCCTCTACCTTATAAAAATAGACATTTATCATTAGAGTTCAAAAGATGCATACAACAGTTAGTGAAGAAAGAAAAATAAAAGTGATACCAGACTGATAGCATGTTAATCCAAGCATCTATTAGATTATAAAAATACCTAGGTTATATATGTTTATTTTACTCCCTATATTTTTGAAAGGTTCCACCATGTCTCATGGAGCATTGAATGGGATGGTGGGAAAAACAATTTTAGGACTATTGTGAAGCTCTCTCCCTACCTAGATCTTATGGAATAGCACAAGAAATAGTTGTACAAAATAGTACATTTAGAGATTAGTTCCCAGAAACACACATGGATGTATGTACTAATGCACACTATATGTTAACAATTTAACCTAAGAAAGAATACTAAATGGAAAATGCAAAAGAAAGAAGCTTTTGAAAGATATAATCAAGTTTCCTAAATGATAGTAATTTCTAATCCATCAATACAGATGAATATAAGTTAAAACAAAGAGTTAGCTATAACATTATATATTAGGCTTTTCACACTTCTAAAACCAATAAGCTACTTAAAAGGCTATCGGTAAGAATATCATTGTCTTATATTTCATAATCACCGGACTAGTGTACGAGGATTTATTGGAGGTTTTGGTGCTACTGGATGACATGATGTTTGTATAGGCATAAAATTGGTCATGTCTGATTAATCCTAACATTTAATTAAATATTTATTATTTAATTAATTTCTCTAAAGTCCTCTACATATGATTAAATTTAATTAATTTAATTATATTGTTCATTCAATTTATTCTTCTATCATGATTAAATAAATCAATTTTATTTAATTATTTCACATTCATATGTCTACTTGATTAATTAAATAAATACACTTTATTTATTTTAATTAATTATCACTTTTTGAATTTAATTAAGTCTTTTTTATTTAATTAAATTTAAATACTTCTTTTCAAATCCTTCCTCTAATTAATTAAATATTTTATTTAATTAATTCCATTTACATGTCATTTCTTAAAAAGTTTAATTAAATATCTTTATTTAATTAAATATCTTCCATATCTTTTCAAAATAATAATTAAATATTTTATTTAATTATGAAATCCTCCATTATTCTTCAAATCTTGGGTAAATATTCTATTTTAAGAAAAATCTCCATGTCACCTATAAATGAATAATTGAATTTAATAATTCATTATTTATCTTCTTCAAAATCTTTCCAAAATTTCATAAAAATATGATTTTTAGAATTCATCTTTATCATCTCATCTTATCTCTTTTTTGAAAAAGGAAACAAAGCTTGCTTTTTGTTTTCTTCTATTTTTCTCTCTAGTCTTATCCATCTTCAACCATTCGATCTACCAGGAATTTTCACAGTCATTGATCACATCAGCTAATCAAAATCTTTCGAAAACTCGATAAATATCCTTGTGAATCCAAGCATTTGTTACACCTACAAATTATAATGCATACAGATTATAGATTACTTGCATTCTAGCATTCTAGCATCTTTAGCATTGTTTATCATCTTTAGTTTTTTATCAATTTCGTAATCTTTCATTTTATCAATCATGTCTAGTATCAGCATAATCATATCTTAACATAGCATTGCATGCATTCATATTTAATCTTGTTCTCTAGGAAGACCGTTTGTTGAGCCTAGCCCAAGATCTGAGAGAAAAAGCTAGAATCAACAAAAACACTGGAGATAGAGGACGATAGGATGACATCAGAGACAGAAGAAAGAGTTTGTGTTTACTTTCATTTAAATTTTGTTTTTAATATAATGTCCTATCAATGTGTTTGATTTATTTGTTTTTACATATTTATCATACTCTAAAATTGACCACACATTTATGGCGCCCACCGTGGGGCTTTGCCCCATTTTTAACGTCTATTTGTAGGTTTCTTGACAGGATTTTGCGTGCTAGAATTCAAATTTTTGGAAAAAAAATTTGTTTTAGCGCATCCATGGGTTTCTATAGCACATATAGGGTTTCTTTTGGCGCTTTTGTAGGTCTTCCAACACATCCAAGAACTGTTCCAGTGCATTTAGGGAACAAAACAGTGCTTATAAGGAACATAATTGTGCATATACTCGGCTCAGTTTACTAAAAATTTTGTAAAAAAATTGTTGCATTCTCTTCTAGCACATTTAAGAGTTCTTTTAGCGCATTTAGGACTTTCTGCAACGCTTATAGGATCTATTTTAGCACATTTACTTGTTTTTGTGGTGCATATAGGTGATATTTTAGCGCATGCAGGTTGTAACTAAACAAGGTTTTGAGTCTGATGCCTTTTGCAGACAAAACTTTTTCTGATTTAAAAAGAACCAATCTAGGAGAGTCACATCTGGTTTTTTAAAAAAAGCAACCCTAGGGTAGACATGGATTTAAAATGAAGCAATATAGGATAGTCACCACACAAATGACTTTTTTGCAGTTAAAATTAAACAACTTGTTTTTGTAAAGCAACATCTTCACATAGATTAAATCATTGTGATTTGGGTTTTAAAAAGAACATTGTCTACTATGTTTGTGGCAATAGGTATATGCTCTCCCCTTAACTAGGTGACCAAAATACCAAACTTTTCGTTTACATTCATGCAATTTTAATGCTTTATTACATCCTTTAGAAGGCCTGCTCTTGTGGGAAAAAGTACTCACCCAAGAGGAACGACCTAAGTGGGAACAACTAAAGCCAAGTTTTCCAACCCACTATAATCAAAAGCGAATTCAAAGAAAGTCCACAATTTGACGGTAGTGTGCAAGATAACCATCCCCAAAACCTTTGTTCAAAAGGTTGGGAGGTCTCCTGAGGGAGTTTATTATTGCCACACCGAACAAAAACCCTTACTAAAAACCTAGTGTAGTAGCCAGCCGAAGTCAGTTTCTAAACATCCTAATAATCATAGTGCAAGGGGAGGGAAGAATCTACCCCCAAGACACTCACCATATAACTACCAAGGACTATTTGCTTAGGGGATCCAATATCCACTTTTGTCACTCTGAGGACACGCCTGGAAAAGAAAAAACACGGGTGCCCCTTCGGGGGTGACATGGCTATGTGATTTGATGTAGTTCTAAGATGTGGGTTGTGGTTATTATGATGACCTACTTGAGTACTAAGAGTGAGTCTGCCTAAATTTTCTGTTCTGTGTGAAACCTATGAAAACACTTTTTGAAAAACATTTTTAAACATACACTTGATGTTTAGCATAGGGCTTAAAAACAATTGTTTTTAGAGTGTTTGTTGTGTCTTCAATCACATTAATTTAGACAAAGGATCATCCAAAATGAACATGCAAAATTTCAGCTGAAAACTATTCAAAATTGTTTGAAAATCACTTTGAAAAACTATTCTGGCGTATATAGGACATAGAGTAGCGCATATAGGGTCTATTCTAGTGCATTCACTAACTAGTTCAGCGCTTTTAGGGTCTGTTTTAGCGCATAGACTAAATATCCTACAAAAAGTTTATGTCACTGTCAAAAAAAAAATTTGTAGCGCATATAGGACACATAATAGCACATCTAATTAGGTTTGTTGTAGCACATTTGACTATTTCTCTGGCGCATATACCTATTTCTGTAGCGCATATAGGGTACAGAATATCGCATTTGTCACTTTTTTAGAATTGACTTTTGACAGATCTGAGTTTATAACATCTTCGGTCCAATAGCATCTTGACATTTATCCCATGCTTATAAAGTGGAAATCAACCAAATTTGTCAAGAAATCGATTGTCAATAGGATCAAGAAACCTAAGAAACATTTAGGTTGCAAGAAAACCTTGCAACGTAGAAATTTTTTGTATAAGAGTCGAAATGTCTTGCTCCACTACCGTAAGTTTCTCCATAGATACCAATATTTTTCTAGGGGGTTTACTGATGAGTACGTTGTAGAGCCTTTATATTCACGAGCATATTTCTAGAGAAGAGCTCTATCTCAACGACACAATCACATTCAGCCTCTTGAGTTCAATTATATACCACAACCTTCTATTGAATATTCAACACATCCCAGTCAAATCCTTCAGTGATCTTAATTAGGCTATTTTGATATACTTATCATTCTTTGAAAACAAGGATCAAATCTTAAAAAGTGCACCTTTCAAACAAATTTTTGATTATTTGATTCAACTTCCCCAACATGATTCTGATATCCTTTATCATTGGGAGCCACAATCAAGAATTAGGAACATCTTTTTATCATATCATAAAATTTTCATCTTATCGGATCAAAATATCATCATTGGTGCATTTATCAAATTGTGATCTAAGTCTAGAAGAACGTTTCAAAATCGTATGCCTATTTTTACAAGATCTCAATATAATAAGCTAAAACAGGATATTCAACAAGAAGATCATACCCGAAGAACTCAAGAAGAAGGTGAGACTAGTAATACCCTTTATAGTGTGAGTCATAATCCCCTTTTTAACGATAACATGGGTGAAAGAGAAAAAAATTCATTCCCTTTCAACAAGGATGGGAACAAAACTCCTGTGGAGAGATGATTGTTAGAAACTAAGATCAGATTTGCAAAATAGAATATCCTTCCACAGAAGAGAAAAACAGAAAAAACAAAGAGGTTGCAAAAGGATGTGCAACATAATATTATTCGAGAATTCATAATTACAAGATAATGATTTGATTTATAAAATAAAAGATGCATAACCCTAATCTTATCTTGAGCAACAAGATAGCTCAACAAGATAAGGATGACAACTAATTAACCTAGGAATTAAATAATTACCTAAGTAAACTTATGCAAAGTTTAATTAAATATTAATTACACCAACACCCCCCAT